>ONZH01000624.1:0-38285 GCA_900303285.1 Rhinella marina | reverse complement strand
TTTTCCCCTAAAGTGAGGAAAATTGGCTTCTACCTCACAGGGTTTTTTTTCGCCTTCCTCTGGATCAACTTGCAGGATAACAGGCCGAACTGGATGGACAGATGTCTTTTTTCGGCCTTATAAACTATGTTACTATGTCACCTCATCCCCTTGACAGTGACCTCTACAGCACCCACCCCTTAACACTAACTATAGGTTACTGTCCCTTTAACTGTGACCTCCACCATTTCTGGGTCCCTTAACAGAGACCTCCACAGCGACTGCCCCTTTAACAGTGACTGCCACCATACCCTGCTCCCTTAACAGTGACCTCACAGTACCCCGCTGCCTTAACAGTGACCTCACAGTACTCCGCTGCCCCTTTAATAGTGGCCTCCACAGTCCCCTCCTCCCTTAACAGTGACCTTCACAGTGCTCACCTCTTTAACAGTGACCTCCACAGTGGCCTGCCCCCTTAACAGTAATATTCGCAGTGCCCTCCCCTTTAACAGTGACCTCCACAGTGCCCGCCTCTTTAACAGTGACCTCCACGGCGGCCTGCCCCCTTAACAGTAATATCCACAGGCCCTCCCCTTTAACAGTGACCTCCCCAGCGGCCGCCCCGGCTATTATCGGCTAATGTAGGTCATATGATGGGGCCATATTTGCATTTTTTTAGGAATATCTCAGAAATGGTACGTGCTAGAGAGCTGAGACCCGGTCTAAAACCTTCCCAGACACCTGATGTACCTATGTGCCAAATTTCGTGATTGTAAATGCGACGGTGGGGATTCCTTTAGCGGACATACAAGTGCATCTCAATAAATTAGAATATCATCAAAAAGTTGTTTTTTTCAGTAATTCAATTCCAAAAAATGAAACACATATATTATATAGAGTCAGAGTGAACTTTTTCAAGTGTTTATTTATGTTAATGTTGATGATTATGGTTTACAGCCAAGAAAAACCCAAAAGTCATTATCTCAGAAAATTAGAATATTATATTAGACCAACTGTAAAAAAAATGTTTAAACACAGAAATGTTGGCAAAATGAAAAGTATGTCCAGTAAATGCACTCAATACTTGGTTGGGGCTCCTTTTGTATAAATGACTGCATCAATGCGGCATGGCATGGAGGCCATCAGCCTATGGCACTGCAGAGGTGTTATGGAAGCCCAGGTTGCTTAGATAGCAGCCTTCAGCTTGTCTGCATTGCATAGTGTCTCTCATCTTCCTCTTGACAATACCTCATAGATTCTCTATGGGGTTAAGGTCAGGCTAGTTTGCTGGACAATCAAGCACAGTGGTACTGTGGTTATTAAACCAGCTATTGGTACTTTTGGCAGTGTGGACAGGTGCCAAGTCCTGCTGGAAAAGAAAACTTAAATCTCCAAAAAGCTTGTCGGCAGAGGGAAGCATGAAGTGCTCTAAAATTTCCTGGTAGATGGCTGCACTGACTTTGGTCTTGATAAAACACAGTGGACCTACACCAGCAGATGACATGGCTCGCCAAACCATCACTGATTGTGGAAACTTCACACTAGACCTCAAGCAGCTTGGATTGAGTGCCTCTCCACTCTTCCTCCAGACTCTGGGACCTTGATTTACAAATGAAATGCACAATTTACTTTCATCTGAGAACAACACCTTTGACCACTGAGCAACAGTCCAGTTCTTTTTCTCCTTGGCCCAGGTAAGACACGTCTGGCGTTGTCTATTGGTCATGAGTGTCTTGACTCATGGAATGTGACACTTGTAGCCCATGTCCTGGATACGTCTGTGTGTGGTGGCTCTTGAAGCACTGACTCCAGCAGCAGTACACTCCTTGTGAATCTCCCCCAAATTTAGGAAAGGCCTTTTCTTAACAATCCTATCAAGGCTGCGGTTCTCCCTGTTGCTTGTGCTCCTTTTTCTACCACCCTTTTTCCTTCCACTCAACTTTCCATTAATATGTTTTGATACAGCACTCTGTGAACAGCCAGCTTCTTTAGCAATGACCTTTTGTGGCTTACCCTCCTTGTGGAGTGTGTCAATAACAGCCTTCTGGACATCTGTCAAGTCAGCAGTCTTCCCCATGATTGTGTCGCCTACTGAACCAGACTAAGGGACCTTTTTAAAGGCTTAGGAAGCCTTTGCCGCAGTTTTGGGTTAATTATTCTAATTTTCTGAGAATTTTGGTAATGAAAACCCAAAATTCGCTAATGAATTTTGGGTTTTCCTTGGCTGTAAGCCATAATCATCAACATTAATATAAATAAACACTTGAAAAAGTTCACTCTGTTTGTAATGACTCTATATAATATATGTGTTTCACTTTTTGAACTGAATTACTAAAAAAAACAAAAAACTTTTTGATGATATTCTAATTTATTGAGATGCACTTGTACATACACTCAGCTTTATATATTAGATAAGCTAATCATATCTTCTCTTACATTCTCTTTTCAAGACTAAATAAATGTAATTCTTTTAATCTTGCCTTATTACTAAGGCCCTCCTTGTCCCTTATTAGCATTGTTGCTCTTCTTTATACTTAGTCCAGCTCCATGGAATCCATTCTATGAACTGGTGCACAGAACTGAATTGTGTATTTCTGATAAGGCAGCACCAATGCCTTGTTAAGTGGTACTATTATGTCCCTGTCCCATGCCTCTTGTAATACATGACAATATCCTGCTGGCTTTAGAAGCAGCTGATAGATATTGCATGCTGTTATTTACTTCATAATCTACAAATACGCCCAAATCCTGCTCTACAAGTGACTCTCCCAGTTTAGTCACCTTAATACAAATGGTGTATGTAGATAATTAGTGCCCAAATGCATAACTTTACATTTATCCACATACATCATGTACTTTATTTGTGTGTTCAAGTTGGCTTGAAATTTATGAACATCTTCCACTATAATACAAAGCTTGCTTGGTGTAATTTGTAGTGTTGGGCGATCATGCTCGTCCAAACACTATATTCGTGCAAGCTATGCAGACAATCAGCGTGCAGGGAGGTACTGGCATTCACTGTAATGCCGTAGTCATGTTGGCTACTGGCATTACAGTGATTGGCTGGCAGCAACGCGTCATCGGGTGCAATAAAGCACCCGATGACACGTGTTTCGGCTCAGTCTTCGTAAGGGAGAGCTGCTGCAAGGAGGGACAGATAGTGTAGGGATAGGATTTGGCTAGGCAGGTTTAGTTTTTATTTTCAAAAGACCCAAAAGTCCTTTTAAGGACTAGCGTTTCATCTGGCTGCAACATCTATTATTTTTTTGGCTAAATTTGCGCAAAATTGGCTAACAATAACACCACCTGCGCTGCGTCTGCTGTATAACGTTTGAACATCCTAAATACCTGTGACATCCAGTGTATTTTTTTCTGCCGTTAGTGATGGCGATATTCCCTGCGCTACATCTGCTGTATAATGCTTGAACATCCTAAATACCTGTGACATCCAGTGTATTTTTTTCTGCCACTAATCAAGGAGACATTACATGCACTGCGTCTGCTGTATAACGTTTGTGCATCCTAAATACCTGTGACATCCAGTGTATTTTTTTATGGCGCTAATCAAGGAGACATTACCGTCTGCTGTATAACCTTTGCGCATTCTAAATATTTGTGACATTCGGTGAAATTTGTCTAATGTTTTAGACGGTCAGCTCAGCAGCAGGTCCTCACCCCTAATGTTTTAGATGGTCAGATCAGCAGCAGGCACTCGCCCCTAATGTTTTAGACGGTCACCAGCTGCCCCTTGCTCCCAATGTTTTTGAGTGTCACCAGCAGGCCATCAATCATAATTTTTCAAGGGTGTGTCTGATGCCCTCCTTTATGTGTAATAAAGGGTGTATTGGAGTGCCTTTTCCTTGTAATTTTTGGCAGCCCTTTCACTTAGTGCATAGGCTTTATGAGTGTAGGAGTCCCACGACATGAACAATTGTACTACAATGTGAATGAGACCCTCCTTTATGTGATATACAGGTTGTATCGGAGTGCCTCTTCCTTGTAATTTTTGGCAGCACTAACAATTTTTCCTCTAAAATCAATTTTATCTTCGGTTTTGGGCGTATTATTGTCATTCTGTAAAAGTGGCATAATACTCGAACAACATCGCTAACAGCAGCGATTTGGGAGTCAAAGATGCATCCAGGCATCCTCCCCATGCTGTTCCCAAACCATTTCAGTGGTGTTTCCATCATTTTCTGACTTTTTCCTGTGAACCAGACACCCTCCCCTCTTCAGAGCAGGGGGTGCCTGGTTTAGTGCTCTGGTTCTCCCATTGACTTCCATTGTGCTTGGGTGCTCTGTATAGCACTCGAGCATCCCAAAGTGTTCTACCCGAGCACCCAAGCACCTGAGCACTTTGGTGCTCGATCAACACTAGTAATCTGCAAAAATAGAGACAGTGCTATTTACATACCCCATACTAAAGATATATCTATCTATCTATCTATCTATCTAATTAATAAATAAGTTAATTAATAACTGACCCAGCACTGAACCTTGGGATACACCACAGTGCTGCTTGAAAGTTTGTTAACCCTTAAGAATGATTCAATATTACATGTCTGTGAGTGGCAAAAGTATGTGTATCTTTAAGAATAGCAGTTAATTGAAGATGAAATTAAAGTCAAAATTTTCAATCAATGGGATGACAATCAGGTGCGAGTAGGCAACCTTTTTTATTTAAAGGGGTTGTCCGCTTTTTACTATTGATGACCTATCCTCAGGATAGGTCATCAATATCAGATCGGCGGGGGTCTGACTCCTAGTACCCCCGTCATTCAACTGTTTGAAGAGAAGCCAGCACTCACACAAGTGCTGCCTTCTCTGTTCTGTTTACCTGCTCGCCACAGCAAATGCTGTGGTGAGCAGGTGTAATTACAAGTATGGCATCCCCATTCATGTCTATGGGATGACTCTGTAGTATTCACTTGAACAGACAGAGCCGTCCCATAGAAATGAATGAAGACACCATACTTGTAATTACACCTTCAATCGCTACAGCAAGCAAGTAAACATAGCATGGAAGGCAGCACATGTATAAGTGCTGTCTTCACTTCAAACAGCAGATTGATGGGGGTTCCGGGAGTCGTACCCCCGCCAATCAGATATTGATTGCCTATGCTGAGGATAGGTCATCATTAGTAAAAAGCAGACAACCCCTTTAAAGAACAGGGATCTATCACAGTTTGATCTACACAACGCATGTTTGTGGAAGTGTATTATAGCACAAACAAAGGAGATTTTTGAGGACCTCAGAAGAGTTCTAGATGTTCATCAGGCTGTAAAAGGTTACAAAACCATCTAAAGAGTTTGGACTCCAAGAATCCTCAGCAACACAGCTTGTGTACAAATGGAAGAAATTCAAGACCACAATGACCCTCCGAAGGAGTGGTTCACCAACAAAGATCATGCCAAGAGCAAGGTGTGTAATCAGGGCCGCCGATAGGGCAGTACAACTGGTACTGCCCTATGGGGCCCGGACTCTAGGACACTGGGGGGGGGCCCAGCCGGTGGGCCGCAGACTGTGCGGTCTGTGCCGCACGATAATGAGTGGAGGCGCCGGGGGCCGCTGGCTAAGTGCGCAGTGCGCACAGTTCTTTAATACTTACCCTGCCGCTGGCTTCGGTCTCCGACTCCTGGCTGCGCGCTTCCTCCTGGGCTGGCTGTGTGATCCCGCGAGATCCAGCGCTGGGTCACAGGTCTCGCGGGATCACACACTGCAGGAGAAGAAGGCGCGCGCAGGAGAAGGAGAAGAAGACCGGAGCAGCTTTTTGTAAGTATTTTTTGTGGCTGGGGCCCCCGGGGGGGGGGGGGGTGGTTTGGCTGACCTGAGGTCTGATGGGGGCAGAAATGGCTGACCTGAGGTCTGATGGGGGCAGAAATGGCTGACCTGAGGTCTGATGGATGAGGGCACAAGAGCTGACCTGAGGTCTGATGGATGGGGGCACAAGAGCTGACCTGAGGTCTGATGGGGCACAAGACCCTGATCTGATGTCTGATGGGGGCACAAGAGCTGACCTGAGGTCTGATGGGGCACATTAAGCCGATCTGAGGTCTGATGGGGGCACATTAAGCTGACCTGAGGTCTGATGGGGCACATTAAGCTGACCTGAGGTCTGATGGGGGCACAAGACGCTGATCTGAGGTCTGATGGGGCACAAGACCCTAATCTGAGGTCTGATGGGGGCACAAGACGCTGACCTGAGGTCTGATGGGGGCACAAGACGCTGACCTGAGGTCTGATGGGGCACAAGAGCTGACCTGAGGTCTGATGGGGCACATTAAACTGACCTGAGGTCTGATGGGGGCACATTAAGCTGACCTGAGGTCTGATGGGGGCACAAGACGCTGATCTGAGGTCTGATGGGGCACAAGACCCTAATCTGAGGTCTGATGGGGGCACAAGAGCTGACCTGAGGTCTGATGGGGCACAAGACGCTGACCTGAGGTCTGATGGGGCACAAGACGCTGACCTGAGGTCTGATGGGGCACAAGAGCTGACCTGAGGTCTGATGGGGCACATTAAACTGACCTGAGGTCTGATGGGGGCACAAGACGCTATTTGAGGTCTGATGGGGGCTCAAGACGCTGACCCGAGGTCTGATGGGGGCACGATACGCCGACCTGAGGTCTGATGGGGGCACGAGACGCTGATCTGAGGTCTGATTGGGCCACGAGACGCCGATCCCTGTACTGTGACATCACTGTGTTTATTATCTCTGTACGGTGACATCATTGTGTTTATTATCCCTGTACAGTGACATCACTGTGTTTATTATCCCTGTACTGTGACATCACTGGTGTTTATTATCTCTGTACTGTGACATCACTGTGTTTATTATCTCTATACTGTGACATCACTGTGTTTATTATCTCTGTACAGTGACATCGCTGTGTTTATTATCTCTATACTGTGACATCACTGTGTTTATTATCTCTGTACGGTGACATCACTGTGTTTATTTTCCCTGTACAGTGACATCGCTGTGTTTATTATTTCTGTACTGTGACATCACTGTGTTTATTATCCCTGTACGGTGACATCACTGTGTTTATTATCCCTGTACGGTGACATCGCTGTGTGTATTATCCCTGTACAGTGACATCGCTGTGTGTATTATCCCACCGCAGGAAGAGGTAAGTGGTCTGTGTTTGTGTGTTTGTTTTCTATTTTTCAGGGTCGTGAATGCAGAGGACTACGTCGGATTCGGTGGACTACGTCGGACCAGCTTTTTTTTTAATAAAATGGTCAAACAGGGGTCTGGGGGAGTGTTTATTTCAATAAAATGTTTTATACTTGTGTGTTTGTATTTTTTTTTTTCCAATACTACAGTTTTAGTAATTACGGCTATCTACAGACGGCCCTTATTACTAATACTGGGCTTAGTGCTTGCCGGTATGGCAGGCCAGCACTAACCCCAACATTATTACCTTGGCACCCACCGCCACCAGGGGTGCCGGGAAGAGCCGGGTACCCGCAGGACCGGACCTTCAAAATTGAGGGTCTGGCTCTGGGGCGGCTGCAGGCTGGTACCATTAGGCTGGGAAGGGCCAATAACCGTGTCCCTTCCCACCCTGGTAGTGCCAGGCTGCCGCTGCTGGTTGTATCTGGCTGGAAAAGGAAAAAAGGGGGGGACCCCACGCCATTTTTTTTAAAATTATTTAATTATTTTTGTAAAAAAATGGCATGGGGTCCCCCCCTTTTTTCCTTCACCAGCCAGATACAACCAGCAGCAGCAGCCTGGCACTACCAGGGTGGGAAGGGACACGGTTATTGGCCCTTCCCAGCCTAATGGTACCAGCCTGCAGCCGCCCCAGAGCCAGACCCTCAATTTTGAAGGTCCGGTCCTGCGGGTACCCGGCTCTTCCCAGCACCCCTGGTGGCGGTGGGTGCCGAGGTAATAATGTTGGGGTTAGTGCTGGCCTGCCATACCGGCAAGCACTAAGCCCAGTATTAGTAATCATGGCCGTCAGTAGATAGCCCTAATTACTAAAACTGTAGTATTGTAAAAAAAATACACACACACCAGTATAAAACATTTTATTGAAATAAACACTCCCCCAGACCCCTGTTTGACCATTTTATTAAAAAAAAAAAAAAGCTGGTCCGACGTAGTCCACCGAATCCGACGTAGTCCTCTGCATTCACGACCCTGAAAAATAGAAAACAAACACACAAACACAGACCACTTACCTCTTCCTGCACTGGGATAATACACACAGCGATGTCACTGTACAGGGATAATAAACAGAGTGATGTCACTGTACAGGGATAATAAACACAGTGATGTCACCGTACAGGGATAATACACACAGCGATGTCACTGTACAGGGATAATAAACACAGTGATGTCACTGTACAGGGATAATAAACACAGTGATGTCACAGTACAGAGATAATAAACACAGTGATGTCACTGTACAGGGATAATAAACACATTGATGTCACTGTACAGAGATAATAAACACAGAGATGTCACTGTACAGGGATAATAAACACAGAGATGTCACTGTACAGGGATAATACACACAGTGATGTCACCGTACAGGGATAATAAACACAGTGATGTCACAGTACAGGATTATGTACACAGTGATGTCACCGTACAGGGATAATAAACACAGTGATGTCACTGTACAGAGATAATAAACACAGTGATGTCACCATACAGGGATAATAAACACAGTGATGTCACTGTACAGAGATAATAAACACAGTGATGTCACCGTACAGGGATAATACACACAGTGATGTCACCGTACAGGGATAATAAACACAGTGATGTCACTGTACAGAGATAATACACACAATGATGCGACTTGTTAAGAAAAAAAAGTTAGCCATTTTGCAATCTGTAAAGTTTACCCGAAAGGGGGGGGGGCCCGCGAAATTTGCCTGTAAGGGGCCCCGAAATTCCTGATGGCAGCCCTGTGTGTAATAGTCTGCAAGGTCACAAAGAAACCCAAGTTAACTCCTAAGCAATTAAAAGCCTTTCTCACATTAGCTAATGTTAATGTTCATGTGTCCACCATCAGGAGGACCCTGAACAAGAAGTATAAATGGTAGGATTGCCACTGCTTTTCAGAAAAAGAACATTGCTGTCCATCTGTGCTTTGCTAAAGATCACCTGGGCAAGCCAGAATGATACTAAAATAAGGTTTTGTGGATAAATGAGACCAAAATAGAAGTTTTTGGTTTGAATGTGAAGAATTATGTTTGGGGAAATGAAAACATTGCATCCCAGCATAAAAACCTCACCTCATCAGGGAGGCATGGTAGTGGCAGTATCTTGGTTTGGGCCTGTTTTTCTGCAACTGGGCAAAGACGGCTTGCCATCATTGATGAAACAATATGTTATGAATTATACCAGCAAATTCATAACATGCCATAACATACAACTACTCACAAAAAGTTATGAATATTTGGCTTTTGGGTGAAATTTATGGAAAAAATCTTTTACGCTACAGTCATAGTATATCATGTAAGTAGGGCATTTAAGTAGAAGCATGCAATGGTGATTTCCTCATCTCAAACAGGGTACAGAGTTATGAGCCTCTACATGGCGACTCTGCTGATCCGATAGGTTTTCAATAGGATTCAGGGGCACAGTGACTGGATTAATGATGTTATTCAAGTACTATAGGCTGGTCACTGTACCATTCACATAGTGTAGGGCAGTTCTGTATTGATTAGACAGTGCAGGGCATTGTTCACAATAAAGTGGTCATCAGTGACTCTGTACCTTTTTCCCTGGTTTCTGTTACTGTTACCTACCTTTTGTGTTATCCTCTGTTTATTCCTTGCTTGGTTCCGTTACCTTTTACCCCTTCAGTTCCTGACCTGTTTAGGGTTGTTCCTGCTTGTGTTTTGTTTTGGTTGTTCGTCTCGTGTTCCACTTTCTTCAGTGTAATTGCAGTCTTCGGTTGGGGTCGGCCTGTTAAGGAGCCGGGTTCCCCCAAAAGGCAGGGACAGTGGTTTGGGAGGAGTGTCAGGGCCTCACTTTGTCTGTGTCATTTGTGTCCCCCTGACCCACTCCTCACATTATAGCAGGCCAATACCCTAGTCGGCTCTCCTGGCGGTTTAATATGAGTACCGATCTATCGGTCACCGACCGACTGGATGAGCTGACGAATCAGTTTCAGGGCATGGCTGGGTTAATTGCGCAAATGTCGCAGCGTCTGGATGCCATGACTATTCCTGCGTCTGGCGCTGCAAACCCACCTGTGTCACTGCCAGCCCCTGTTTTTCCTATGCACAGTGTCCAGCAGAGACCTGAAATGCTTCTGCTGGATCGCTTTGATGGGAACCCGGACAGATACCGTACTTTCCGGGAGTCCTGTCGTTTGTATTTTCGTTTTAATTTTTTCCCCTCTAAATCAGAAAAAGTGGCTTTCGTGGTTTCCCTCCTCCAGGGTCCCCCTCAGGATTGGGCATTGGCCCTCCCCTCAGATGCTACTGAGTGGAGTTCCCTGGATAGATTTTTTCTGGCCTTGGGCCAAGTTTATGATGATCCTGACCGTGCTGCATTGGCGGAAACTCATTTGTTATCTATTCAGCAGGGTTGCCGCTCTGCTGAAGACTACTGTTCTGAGTTCCGCCAGTGGTGCTCGGCGACTGGATGGCCTGATCAACCCTTGAAAACCCTTTTCCGACAAGGGTTGTCAGACACTGTTAAGGATGCTATGGTCAGCCATCCTATCCCTGAATCCCTGAGTGACTTTATGGCTTTGGCTGTGACTATTGACAGAAGACTTAGAGAGAGACGCAAGGAAAAGCAAGGGGGATCCACTGTACAATTTAGGCCAGGCTTTTCTGTCAAACCTCCTTCTACTTTCTCTAAGAATATGCCTTCCCAATTTCAATCACCATCTCCCTCTCAATCGTCTGGAGAAGAACCTATGTTGTTAGGCTCTACATCTGCTGCTGCTGCTAGAAGGAGACATCGATTGGAGAATGCCTTATGTCTATACTGTGGAAAACCTGGCCATTTCTTGAGGGATTGTCCATCCAAGCCGAAGTCACCACAGGGAAACGCCAGTGCCTGAGTGATCTCCAGGAGGGTCACTCAGGCGTACAGGTACCTCCTAATTCTCTTAATAAGTTTTTTGTTATCTGTAACCTTGGTTTCTGATTCTAAAATTTTTGCTTGTCAGGCCATGGTGGATTCAGGGTCTGCAGTAAGTTTCATCCATGTGGTTGTTGCTCAGGCCTTGGGTTTGGAGTTAATTCCTTTGTGTTCCCCCTTTTCAGTTTCTGGGGCAGATTTTACTCCCTTGAATGAGGGGAGAATAAAATTTTGCACTGCTGAGGTTATGATGAACGTTGGGTGTTTACATACAGAAAAAATGTCATTTTTTGTGATGGAAAAACTAACTGCAGATCTTATTCTTGGTTTGCCTTGGCTCCGTCTCCATAACCCTGTATTTGATTGGAAAACCACTGACCTGGTGATATGGGGGAATTCATGTGGTTCACATCTTAAAACTGTTCCTTCCATGATGTGTACTGTGAATAATGATTTGGATATTCCTGAGTTTATTTTTGATTTCAAAAACTCTACCTCCGCACCGGCCTTACGATTGTGCCATAGACCTCATTCCTGGGGCCAAGCTTCCTAAGGGTCGCATTTTTAATTTGTCAGCTCCTGAGCGAGAGTCTATGCGTCAGTATATTCAGGATAGCCTGAAAAAAGGGCACATACGGCCTTCTGTCTCCCCTATTGGTGCAGGGTTTTCTTCGTTGAGAAAAAAGATGGAGGTCTCCGTCCATGTATTGACTACAGGGAGCTCAATAAGATCACGATTAAGGACCAGCATCCTCTCCCTCTGATCCCGGATTTATTCAATCAGGTTGTGGGGGCCCGGTGGTTCTCTAAAATTGACCTCCGTGGAGCTTACAATCTAATCCGCATCAGGGAAGGCAACGAGTGGAAGACAGCTTTTAATACTCCAGAGGGGCACTTTGAATACCAAGTCATGCCATTTGGTCTCAGCAATGCCCCGGCTGTCTTCCAGCGTTTTGTTAACGATATCTTCAGAGATCTTTTTGGGCCGTTTTTTGGTTATATATCTGGACAACATCCTCATATTCTCCCCAGATTTGGAGTCCCATCGGGAGCATGTGAGGGAGGTCCTCTCCAGATTGCGACTTAATCAGCTGTGTGCTAAATTGTCTAAGTGTCAGTTTGGAGTCCAGGAGGTGGCATTTCTGGGATACATACTTACCCCTGGGTCTATAAGTATGGATCCACAAAAAGTTTCTGCTGTGGTTGAGTGGGTTAGACCTACTACCTTGAAAGAGGTCAAACGTTTTCTGGGTTTTGCTAACTATTATAGAAAATTTATCAAAAACTTTTCTGTGGTTGCTAAGCCCCTTACTGATTTAACTAAAAAGGGGGCTGATCCTACCTCTTGGACACATGAAACCGAACTAGCCTTCTCTAACTTAAAAAGGTGTTTTACCACTGCTCCAGTCTTGGTTCATCCTGACCCTGAACAGCCTTTTGTCATGGAGGTTGACGCCTCTGAGACAGGAGTAGGGGCTGTCCTGTCTCAGGGAGTTGAACCCTTTACCAACCTCCAACCTGTAGCCTTTTTCTCCAGAAAGTTCTCCACTGCTGAAGTTAATTATGATATAGGAAACAGGGAGTTACTGGCTATTAAATGGGCCTTTGAAGAGTGGAGACACTTTCTGGAGGGCGCCAGACATAAGGTGACAGTGTTAACTGACCATAAGAACCTGCTGTATCTGGACAATCCCAAGAGATTGAACCCCCGTCAAGCGCGATGGGCTTTGTTTTTTACCAGGTTTAATTTTGTGGTAACTTATCGTCCAGGCTCAAAAAATGTAAAGGCTGATGCCTTGTCCAGATGCTTTGGTGCCAGTAATGTCCCGGATGAGGAACCAGAAAATATCCTCTCTCCCGGGGTAGTTGTTGCCACTTTGACTTCAGATCTTGTGTCTTCGATTGCAGACTCACAGAGTTCTGCTCCTACTACTGCACCCCCAGGTAAACTCTTTGTCCCAGGGCATCTTTGGCTGAAGGTGTTAGAAGAGGTCCATTCCTCAGTTTTGTCGGGTCATCCAGGCATCGCGGGCACTGGATACTTGTTGTCCCGTACCTATTGGTGGCCATCCTGGCAACGTGATGTTAAGGCGTTTGTTAAGGCTTGTGAGACCTGTGCTAGGGCAAAGGTTTCTCGACAACTCCCAGAAGGGCTATTACATCCGCACCCTTTGCCCAACAGGCCCTGGTCTCACATTTCCATGGATTTTATTACTGATCTTCCCCTCTCCAAAGGTAGGTCAGTAATCTGGGTTGTGGTGGATCGTTTTTTCTAAAATGTGCCATCTGGTCTCGTTGAAAAAATTGCCTACAGCTAGAGTCCTTGCAGGGTTGTTTATCCGCCATATTTTACGCCTTCATGGAATTCCGTCTAACATAGTGTCTGACAGGGGGGTTCAGTTTATGTCGAGGTTCTGGAGAGAGTTTTGCAGTAGGTTGAGCATCTCGCTGTCCTTCTCCTCCGCCTTTCACCCCGAAACGAATGGGCAGACTGAAAGACTTAATCAGTCACTTGAGCAATATCTTATGTGTTTCTTTTCTGAATGTCAGGAAAAGTGGAGTGAGTACCTGCCCATGGCCGAGTTCGCTCTAAATAATCATGAAAGTTCCTCGACACGACTGTCCCCATTTTACTGCAACTATGGTTTTCACCCCAGATATTCCGCCGTAACTGGTAACGAATCTAGATTCTCCTCGGTTAAGGACGTCGCTAATCGACTGTGCACAGTCTGGGCAAAGAGTCTTGAGACTCTAAAAAATGCCCAACTCAAGCAGATCAAATATGCGAATAAGAAACGCCGTCCCGGTCCTGAATACGTAGTTGGTGACAAAGTGTGGCTCTCAACTAAAAATCTCCGTCTTCGAGTACCATCAGCAAAGTTTGCTCCACGCTTTATTGGTCCCTACATCATCACAGAAATCATAAATCCTGTATCGTTCAGATTGCGACTTCCTGCTTCTCTTCGTGTACATCCGGTTTTTCATAAGTCTTTGTTGAAAAAATATATTCCTGCTGTGGTCGCTCGTTCTCCACCACTACCTGTGGTTGTTCAGGGAGAGTTGGAGTTCGAAATTGAACAAATTATTGACTCTCGCAAAGTACAGAATTCTCTCCAGTACCTTGTACATTGGAAAGGGTATGGTCCTGAGGAGCGTGTCTGGGTGGCTGCCAGAGATCTTCACGCTCCCAGACTCGTGGAAAATTCCACCAAACTTACCCTTCCAAGCCTGGAGGTCCTGTTGAGGGTCCGGAGGCCCCTCCTCAGAGGGGGGTTCTGTCAGGATTCGGGGGCGCTGCGGCCCTCCAGCGGATGTTGGGCGGGTGCGGGCGTTCCCGTGTCCTGACGCTATGCGGCGCTCATCCCGAGTGCATGCCAGAAAATCCTCTTGTAACACTTAGGTTCCTATAGGGTTAAAGGTTTGGCTAATTTTGCTAGTTTTACTGGCAGGCGTCCCTGCCAGTAATTTTGGTCCATTCAAGGGTGTGGCTGGGATCCCTGCTCCTATCACGCCTTGGGGCTGGGACTCTAGCCACTATTTAGTTTCACACTCGCCATTCATCTGTGCCTGCTATAGAGCCTTGTGCCTAAGCTAGCTACTCTGTGTTTATCCGGTATTCCAGTGACTCTGTACCTTTTTCCCTGGTTTCTGTTACTGTTACCTACCTTTTGTGTTATCCTCTGTTTATTCCTTGCTTGGTTCCGTTACCTTTTACCCCTTCAGTTCCTGACCTGTTTAGGGTTGTTCCTGCTTGTGTCTTGTTTTGGTTGTTTGTCTCGTGTTCCACTTTCTTCAGTGTAATTGCAGTCTTCGGCCGGCCTGTTAAGGAGCCAGGTTCCCCCAAAAGGCAGGGACAGTGATTTGGGAGGAGTGTCAGGGCCTCACTTTATCTGTGTCATTTGTGTCCCCCTGACCCACTCCTCACATTTATACTGTAAAAAAACATTTCCCGAACTCGGGTTCAGTTCCAATAGGTACCCTCTCCTTCTGATTGGATGGATTATGGCAAAAAGAAGGTAGGACAATTTCTTGTGATCGATGAAAGCAGGACACTGCTTTAGGAAAAAATGCAGGGTCGGATTTTGTAATTACCCTATCATCTAAAATGGTAGTGTAAGGAGGAATTGCAGATAAAACTGCCATCTCCCCTACTCTCCTAGACTATGTAATGGCTATTAAAAACACTATCTTACAGGAAAGAAGTCTGATCCAAATAGACTCCAGAGGTTCAAATGGTTCTTGAGAAAGGCTGGATAAAGCCAAATTTAGATCCCAGAGAAGGGTTCTACACTTTTGAAAGGGCTATAACCTGACTGAGGCTTTTAATCAGGCATGCTCAGCTAACTTATAGTCAAAAAGTGCACTGAGATCAGAGACTTGTACTTTCAAAGTGCTCGGTTTATGATTTTTACTCAAACCTTTTTGGAGGAAATCTAGGACCACCAGAATATCTGAAGGACAAGAAATATCAACCGATCTCCCAATAAAGTCCAAGAAGGTTTTCCAAATCCTGATATAAATCTCAGATGTCACTGCTTTCCTATTTTTATGAAGCGTAGAAACCACTTATCAGAAAGACCCCTGGATTTAAAAAAATTGCTTTTTAATAGTCATGCCGTGAGATGTAATTTCTCTACTTCCGCATGGAAAATCGACCCCTGAAACAATAAAACTTTCCTGTCTGGAAGGACCCAAGGATCCAACTGAGATAGGATCCTGAGCCAAGAAAACCATACCCTCTTTGGCCAGAATGGGGCAATTAAGATGACTGGTGCCTTCTCCTGCCGAATCTTCCGGATCACCCTGGGAAGAAGACAGAGTGGAGGCAAAAACATAACAAAGCTCCATTCTCCAAACTGGGAAAGAGAATCCACTCGTTGTGGGTGATATTTGTGATTCAGGGAGAAAAACCTTCTGCATTTCCTGTTCTTTCGATTTGCAAAAAGTTGGGAGAACCCCATAACTGTATCACCTGCTCAAAGACCTCCTGGTTTAGACACCATTCCGCCTGACTGATAGAATGTCAGCTCAAAAGGTCTGCGGATATATTCTCTGTTCCCTTCAGATGGATCGCTGAAAAGGGACAGACAATTGTGCTCCACTAGGTCCATTTTTCTCTGGCTTGGTACCTCCTTGCTTGTTTAGATATGCCATCACCGTGGCATAGTCTGACATAATCTTTATGTGCTTGCCAATTATTTGAGGAACCTAGGTTTCATGAACCTGCAAGACCACCATGAGCTCCCTGACATTTAGAGAAGCTCAGGCAAAGAGGGGAGGCCAACGACCCTGGACATATCCCAAGATTGAGTGAGCCCACCAACCCTGAGGACTTGCATCTGTTGTTATGACTAGTGGGTCTTCCTTTAACCATTCGACTCCCCTGGATAGATTTTCTACATTTTGCCACCACCTAGGAGAATCTATCACTGGCTCTAGAATCCAAATTTTCCTGTCTAACAAAGTGGGGAGCCGTCCCAACAGGCCAGAATGTGATTTTTCAGAACCCTTTAATGAAACTGTGCCCATTTCACTGCTGGAAAGCAAAATGTAATTTTCCTCAAAACTGACATTCCCTGCCTCACCGATACTCTTTTCAACCGAGAAATTTCCTCATCCAGGAGAAAATAGGTCTAAGTCACTGCATTCAGACAGACCCCTTGAAAAACACACTGGTGACTCGGGAATAAATTCGATTTCTCCCAATTTACTTTCCCCTCCAGGGGGGAACTTTCTGTATCTGGGCTTTTAGCTCTACTTCTGAATGGCCCATCAGGAGAAGATCACCCAAGTAAGGCACAATTATTATGTTCGATCTTCTTACATGTGCCATTACTTCTGCCATTAGCTTTTTAAACACTCTGAGGGCTTTAAACACCCCGAAAGAAAGAGCTTTGTATTGAAAATGTTTAAGTCTGTCATGCGGATTGCTACTCTCAATAACTTCTGAGATGAATGGTTAATCAGTATCTATCTATATATCTATGAATGGCATCACAGAGTTTTGAAATAGAAACTGAATGGTTGGATTTATGGATTCCATGCGGGATTTCTGATAGGACAGGTATTTGTTTAAGTCTTTTAGGTTCAATATCATGCGAAAGGCTCCATTTGGTTTGGTACCAAAAAAAGAGTTGAATAGTAACCCTCTTCTCACTCTTCTTCTGGTACCTGAACCAAAACCTTCTTGACAATCAGGTTTTTTATTTCTTCCAACAAAGCTGCACATCTTGTTGTGTCTGACCTTAGATCTGTAATCCTGAACCTTCTTAGGGGGGAAGGGGGTCCTTGAAGTCGAGTCTGTATCCTTTCTTTATTATATTTCTGACCCAGGAACTTGTGTAGATTTTTTACCAGACCTGAAAGAAAGAAGAAAGGCGACTTGCCACCTGGCGCCTGGTGTCATTGTTGTGCGGGTTTTCCAGTTTTACACTCGTCCTTAAACAAATATCCTTTAGAGTTGCCAGTTCTTTTCCAATCTGCATTTCTCTTGAATTCTCTAAATTTCTCCCTTTTGTATCTCTGCCAAAAGGACCAATTTTGTCTAGGAAAAGTAGCTACTGGAAAGCCCATCTTTTTTTATCAGACTCCTTTTCAAGTATGTAATCCAGAGCTGATCCAAAAAGAAATTTCCCTTCATAAGGTAAAGCACAAAGTTTAGACACATCACCCTTCCAACTTTTAACCCATAGAGCTCTCCTAAAATACTTCTTAAATTCCTCCATAGAAGAATGCACTTCAGTTTTAATCAACTGAATATTTTGCACGCAACAAACAACAACAAAAAAAAAAATTTTTTTTTAAGAAACTACTAATTAATGCATCTACCCATCCTCACATCCTCATTATAGCGTATCCACGGGCCCCAAATCTTAAGAAACTCATTAAATCCTTTATATTTCCTTTTATAGTATGCTTTCTCATATATGACTTATATGTCTTTTGAATACTCTTCTTATACTCGCTTATAACAGGTACATTCTTATCCATCCAATGCCTTATAACCAATAGTCTAGCTAGGAACAATAGTCTACACGCGATTGAGACCTTATTTTCAAATTTTCCTGCTATTCCAAGGATCATATATATAATATCATTTGGAAATTCAATACCAATTACAGTTTTTACCAGGTCATATACATGTTTCCAATATTCCTGAATTTCGGAACAACCCCAAATCAAATGATTAAAATCTGCCTGGTCTTTCTTACATTTAGGGCATACATCCTCTATATTTTGTATCATCTTTTCTTTCATAAATTTGGGTGATAAATACACCCTATATATGATTTTCCATTGTATAATCCTCTGATTGGGGTTGATAGAGGCCTTACATACATTAAGCAATATTTCCTCCCATACTTCTTTCAAATCAATTCCAAGCTTATTTTCCCACTTTTTCTTATAATATTCATTATACCCAACATATAATTATTATGCAATATTTTATACATTTTACCCAACTTCCCTTTCTTCTCTAAGTTTTTTGTGCATATTCCATCCAACACTTCATTATATGTGACTCTATATTTCTCTTTATCCCGAGAGGTTATATACGCATACCATACCTGTGTATACCTAAACCAAAACAGTGCATCATGCCCAAAGTTCTGTGTCATAGTATTATATTCTAAGATTTTACCATCTACAAATAATTGTTCTACTCTGTTAACACCCTTATTTTGCCAATAATTATTTTCATTGGATTCTGCAAGCTCCTTAAAGTGAGGATTCCCCCATATTTGTGTATAACAGACACTAGTGTCAGGTTGAACTATACTGTTTGAATTTTCAAATCATATTTTCCTTTCTGCCTGCTACATAAAGCACATGTAGACATTAGATATTAAGATGACGCCTGTATCCGGGACTACACTTAAGACTGCACCATGTGATTCACGTGAAACTGAGTTTCGATTCAGTGAAAACGAGACCTAGGGGGCTGCTAGTACCTGCCTTGATCACGCAGCCTGCACGAGGCCCAGAACAAAGGGAATTACACAGAAGAAGAACCTATCAGAAGATACTAACTCTACCGGATACAAGACATATATGCTTTTGTAAGACAGCTGTGCAGCGTGTCCAAAATGTAGCTTATGTCCTGGTACATCCTGATACGGATTCGACTCCCCCGCCCACCTGTCCAGGGTGCTGCGGTGGGGGTAGTAACCAAGATATGCGACTAGGAGAACAAAGAATATGTGTTCATTGCTTGTTAGCTTGCGGGGAAAACTCTGTGAATGAGGCCCCCACCTTTTCTACGATGTGTATATGCTTAAAGCCTGCCTATTATTAATCACGCCTTTTTTGTATAACAAGTGCCTACACTGTGAATAAAGCTCAGAACCTCTTGCCGTATTACCACTGAGTGCCTTATGCATGGGCTGAGATTGAAACTGAACCACGTGTCAGACTCTTTCTTAGTATGCTAGCACATGCTTGAATGATTTGGAGCGAGTGACCGACGAGTTTCTAATCTAACTGAATCTTCACCTCAACATATGGCGCTTCCAACGTGGGGCCAGGCCAACTGACCATCGAGGACCACCGACCCAGACCGGACCTCCGATGTCGGCCACCTGTCCACTGACCCGAGGCCTGATCAATCTCTTCAGAGTCACGGTAAGTGTACGCATATATATATGTGTCACTTGCTGTTGGCTGTCAGTGTACAGTTGTCTGGATAGGAAAGTCTATATGGATCGGTGTCTACGTTGATAGTGATACAACGGTGTGGTTACAGTGCCTGGTCGCGAACCTGTTTTCACGGCTTATCACTGACTACTCGGTCACTTGTGGTTTTTCTTCTTATGTGAGCGGACAAGGAACGGACATTATTGATTGACTGCTTAAATCTGACTCGAACTACTGAAATTGGGCAAATTCACATAAAACAGTCACAACATCCGACCTAGACGTAAGCTGCTAGTACGAGAAAGTAAACAGAGCAGGCGTTGCCACGCACTGGACGCAGGCCGCTAGTCTAGTGGAGTGAAACAGAGCGGGCGTCAATATTTATGTGAGTGTCGTGATGATAGATATTACCCAGTGACCGCAACCTGTGGTTGGGGACCTGACTCTTGAAATCCTGTAACCTGGTATTGGTGGATTCAAGAGGTGGTTGTGGGGTCACATATCTGGCGAGTGGCCACGCAGATAAGTAATATCACCGGGTCATAAACATGTTGCGACTGTTTAAAAGAAAACATACCCTGCCAGATGGTGCACAGACGGCAGTGGATCTGGTCCGAGTCAGAGAAGGCAGGAGATACATGAAGGAGGCTTCGAAGTTGTACAAAGGTTGAGAAAAATATTTCCATTGTAAAATGGCGGATTTGACTCCTAAAGTGAGACAATGGGAGAAAGGAAAAAAAAAAGATCTTCTTCTTCTTCTTGAGTTCTGCAGCTGGCAGTTTCAGCCCCCCTTTGGAATTTATGACTATGATAATCCACTTGTTATGTCTGTGTGAATCAGAAATCTGACCTTGTATGTTGCCAGAGAACCGACTAATAGATGAAGGTCACACAGCCAAGTTTACTGTGAGCGATATCTGCTCTATTGATGTGATGATGAGGCCAAATTAAGGGTTAAGTTGAGAATGGAAGAAATCATCGCTCACAGGGAAGTGTTCTGGCATTAGGCCAAAAAGGAGTGAACACTGGACATTCGGCCTTGAATTTACATTAGATTCTAGATTTTGTGAAAAGAGAACAATGCGAGCAGAAGCGGAAAATTATTAAAATATAAGAAATTAGTCTGGGCAGAAATGTATAATGAAAAGACAAATGATTACTTTTACATGCTGTCAGCACGGCCCCTAAGATGGTACAGGAGGACCCAACCGCGCTCCCGCAGACACATCCCCCGCCATTTCACTAGCCCCCCTCAGTCTCTCTCTCTTCAGAGGGGTGGACCTGTAAAGTACGTCAGTGCCAAAACCACACCCGCGGCTCACCTCCTTGTATTCAGTTATCATACAAGATGGCAGGTCCTACACGTCCCAATTTCCGTTCCAGCAGCCATCTTAACTAATCCCATTCCCACTCCGGTGGCCATCTTAACTCCTGCAACTTCCTTTCCAGGTGGCCATCTTAACTGAGGGAACATCAGTCCCCGCCCAGCGGCCATCTTAGTTACTGGTATTCTCTATGACACGGCTACAAGTGAGAAACAATGCACATAGATGCAAGTAGAAGCACAACGAGTACTCAACTTAGTAAATGAGGGATATAAATATACCTGTAATTAGTTAATATTGTTTAATTAGAAATCAGAAATTTTATAAATTAATAACTTTCCTTTTTCTCTTTCTAGCAGCTTGTAAATGTCCAAGAGTCGAGACAATAGTTTAACAATGTGTTGTAGGAGTGAACAACCGAAGACAATGGTATTATGTGCCAGCAATTGATTCACTTAATGTTTCTTTCTACTCCCTCCGTACAGGATGGTTTTCTGTGTGTATCCGTATCCAGGAAAGCTGTGTCTCTGAGAGTTGACTCATTCAGTGGAATGTGAATGAATGTAGCTTGAAGTTGTACTTGTGTGTGGACTGTGCGTGGATGCAGCAGAGAAAATGAAGGAATGTGTATGATGAAATACATTTGTTTTTCTTTATATGCGCATTGGGGATTTTTATTTTTCCTTGGTACCAAATATCTTGACCAAACTCTACATTTTATTTTTGAAAACAAGGCAATAAAACGTTTATGGGCCCTTCATGTTTTGTGTCTGTATTGTTAGATCTGTTTGTTTCTATGTTTGCTTTTTGTCGACTTGTTGTATGTCTAATGTACTAACATCAGAGATCTGACCTCATGGACAACCAAGACAAGACTGACTCAAAGAGGGAAGCTCACAGTGTGGACTAAGGGGGGAGGGAGGAGGACAATGCTGACGTCACAGATACAAAGACAGCCCTTGTGCACATCTCCTAGTTACGAGTACTCTGTTCATTCAAAGAAAAAAAAAAAAGTCCAATCATTTCCACATCCAGAAAAGTTGGGTACTGCTACAAAATGTGCAGAATACACAATATCACACATTTAGTAAACATCAAAACATCGTTAGAGATATCAAGAAGGTTGGTTATTAATAAAATATTAATGGTGTTGTGTTTTATTTGGTTTAAAAGGTTTTACATTACACAAGATACCCGGGTATTGGTATTAATTAATGTATTGAAATATGCAGGATCATTTGTCAGAATATTATGAAAGTTTGTTTGAAGTATCCTTTAATTAGACCAGATTTAGAGTCTCACAAAAGTCCTTTTTGATTTGACAGAAGACCTCTTTGGTCTCATTGGTAAGTGTTATTTACATATAGTGTTGGACCGACAAACGTTCTAAGGACATTTGTTTATTTGATCAATGATGGAGAGGAAACCACCTCAGCAACGGCTTATTCTAACGAACTGAGTTTTTTGAGTTGACTTTTTGATTGTGTGGAACTGTTCCAGTGCATCTGTCCTGTGTGCAGCTAAAAAGAGCTGGGACTAACAACCTCGGGGAAAGTCCAGGAGCTGCTACGTCAAGTCTACAAGGTGTGGTAAGACACAGTTGTCAATAACCTGTCATCCAACAAGAAACAACTTCGACCACGGGTCAGCCATGCTGCACAAGGCCTTGCTGTTCGTACTACGGCTGTCCAGGGGTGGACCTTAACGGTAATCTGTGTGCCTAACCAGCAGAGCTGATGCAGACCAGTGAGGGTGGGAGGTCCTTGTGTCAAAGCTCCTCCCACAGTCAAGGTAACAGACTGTTTATCACCCACTGATAAGAGGCTCTAACATCTACACTGACACCTACACCTGCAACCCCTTCACCTACATAAGGAGGGGTCATAGACTGCACTTTATAATAACAAGCATCAAGTGATGGACAACTGACTTTTCACCAGAGACTATGTTATTATCCAAGAAGATCGAAGAGAAGACGACCACAGAGAGACACTTCTTGTTAGTCCAACACACAGTTTTTGTTTCTTTTTTAGAAATCCAATGGTCCACAAATAGGTTTCTGTCAAATGATTAGGATAAGCCCAAGTACACAGGGGGGTGCCTGTTGGGTTTCAGCCTTGGTGAAGACTACTTTTTCCCCATGTCCGTCTAGACACTCTTGACAATTAGATAATCAAGTATTAGGGAAAGGAAAAGATGATTTAGGGGGGAATGTCAGGTTGAACTATACTGTTTGAATTTTCAAATCATATTTTCCTTTCTGCCTGCTACATAAAGCACATGTAGACATTAGATATTAAGATGACGCCTGTATCCGGGACTACACTTAAGACTGCACCATGTGATTCACGTGAAACTGAGTTTCGATTCAGTGAAAACGAGACCTAGGGGGCTGCTAGTACCTGCCTTGATCACGCAGCCTGCACGAGGCCCAGAACAAAGGGAATTACACAGAAGAAGAACCTATCAGAAGATACTAACTCTACCGGATACAAGACATATATGCTTTTGTAAGACAGCTGTGCAGCGTGTCCAAAATGTAGCTTATGTCCTGGTACATCCTGATACGGATTCGACTCCCCCGCCCACCTGTCCAGGGTGCTGCGGTGGGGGTAGTAACCAAGATATGCGACTAGGAGAACAAAGAATATGTGTTCATTGCTTGTTAGCTTGCGGGGAAAACTCTGTGAATGAGGCCCCCACCTTTTCTACGATGTGTATATGCTTAAAGCCTGCCTATTATTAATCACGCCTTTTTTGTATAACAAGTGCCTACACTGTGAATAAAGCTCAGAACCTCTTGCCGTATTACCACTGAGTGCCTTATGCATGGGCTGAGATTGAAACTGAACCACGTGTCAGACTCTTTCTTAGTATGCTAGCACATGCTTGAATGATTTGGAGCGAGTGACCGACGAGTTTCTAATCTAACTGAATCTTCACCTCAACACTAGTCCCAACTCCAAATATTTTTTTAACTTATTCCATACCTTGAAATAACAATTAATATATGTAACCACATCCTTTACCCCACTTTCTCCTTTTTCCAAATATGAAATTATATCAAACATTTCCCAGTGTTCACACCCTAGTGTATACCTAAATACTAAAGAATCTTCTGCCCTTATTCTCTGTACATGATATGAGAGGAAGTACAGGTCAAACTTTGGAAGGCCAAATCCACCTCTCCCCTCCTTCCAACAAAAAACATCATATTTTACCCTTGGGCGCTTTCCACCCCAGATCAGTGAGTTAAGCAAAACTTCAATCTTTCCAAACCATTTGGGGCCTATCCACACTGGTGAAGCAGATAATATATATATAAGCTGTGGTAACACCACCATTTTAATTAAGGCCATTCTATCTGCCATACCCAATGGTAGTCGTACCCATATATCTATTTTCCTTTTTAATTTTTTAATATAGTGCTGGACATTTATCTTAATGTAGTCGCGTGGGTTCTTATTTATCCTAATTCCTAGATATTCCATCTCTTCATTTCCCTGTAGAGTCCTAAGCCTATCTATACCATGATCTAAACTATCTTCTAGGGGATGTAATAAGGATTTGCCCCAGTTTACTGCTAGACCCGACAGGACCCCAAACTGCTCAAACTTATCAATTATATGAGGTATTACTTCCCCCGGGTTACATACGAACATTAAAAGATCATACGCATATAAGCTGATTTTATCCCTACTTCCCTTGACCCCAAATCCCCTTATCTGTTCATTATTTCTCAAACATATTGCAAGGGGTTCTAGGAAGAGGGAAAACAACATTGGGGAAAGGGGACACCCCTGTCTTGTTCCCCTAGATGGATAGAAATTATCCGCTAAGTTCCCATTAATAAGTAGCCTAACCGAGGGATTTTTATATAGGAGTTTTACCCAACCTACAAAGTAGCTTCCAATCCCGAAAAAATCAAGAACTTTCCAGAGGTATCCCCACTCCACCCTGTCAAACGCCTTAGTGGCGTCTATTGACAGGATGGGGCGGGGACCCTCCCCTTCCACCTGCATATTAAGGAAAACCCTCTCAATAGCGTCTAGGGTAGATCTTCCAGGTATAAAACCTTTCTGATCCTCATTAACCATCTCTCCGATCACCCCCGCCAACCTGTTGGCCAATACTGATTGATAGGTTCTATACTGTAAATAAACACATTTAGATATTCAGGTTTGTATAAGATTAAATATATATATATATATATATATTATATACTAGCAGAAAGACCCGGCTTCACCTGGGTATATTTCATCTATTTATTTAATGTTTCTGTGTGTCGTTGCAGAGAGAAAGTCAATGCTGCTGACAGAAATTGATTTTTACCTTCATTTTTTCAATCCCTATTGGCTGCGGAGTGGGAGGGGGTGTGGTTTAATGGGACACGGGGGGGGGGGGTTAAGTCCTTCATTTCAGGGTTGCCTGAATTATAGGTTAATGCCATGGTAATTTGAGGAAACACAAAGCAATCATTAGGAGAAATAAAATGGCCACCATGCTATTGGTGCACGCAAAGCCTGTCCTAATAACATAGGAGGACAAGTTACTTCACAAGACTGAGCTAAAGAGCTGCCTCATTCTCCTCTCTGCTCTGCTTGTCAGGAATCATGATCCTGAATACAGGTGAATCTCTATGGAAAGAGAACATGAGGAGAAATGAGAGGAGGGGGAGGTGACTAATGAGCAGCAGCACTTGTATGCAGTCTCCATTACAACAGCCTCACATTACCACAGTCTGTCCTGTTTGTCCTCTCTGTACTTCCTGTCTCCTCATGAACTAAATTTCCCAGAGATTCAGCTAAAGTTCTTATCATCTGTATTCAGGAATTCCTGACAAGCAGAGCAGAGAGAAGGATGAGGCTGCTCTTTACCTCAGTGTTGTGAAGTAACTTGTCCTGCTGTGTGATTAGGACAGGTTTTTCTGTGAACTAATGGGACATCAACCATTTTGTTTCCCCCTGATGATTTCTCCCTAGACAAAACGCGTCATTATAACTAATGAAAGGTATTTGACAAATATATTTATAATATATATATATATATATATAAATATACTAGCAGAAAGACCCGGCTTCGCCTGGGTATATTTCATCTATTTATTTAATGTTTCTGTGTGTCGTTGCAGAGAGAAAGTCAATGCTGCTGACAGAAATTGATTTTTACCTTCATTTTTTCAATCCCTATTGGCTGCGGAGTGGGAGGGGGTGTGGTTTAATGGGACACGGGGGGGGTTAAGTCCTTCATTTCAGGGTTGCCTGAATTATAGGTTAATGCCATGGTAATTTGAGGAAACACAATGGGTAGCAGTGGAAGAAAACATTGCTTTGCGCTGGTATATTCAATCTATTTCATTTAATGTTTCTGTGTGTCGTTGCAGAGAGAAAGTCCTCCTCCCTCCCATCCCTGCAGCTGACAAATGTTGATTTTTACCTTCAATTGTTCAATCTCCATTGGCTGCTGAGTGGGAGGGGTCGTGGCCTGACTGAGTCGGGGGCGTGACGTTGCAAGACCTGGGGTGGGGGTTTTAAGTCCTTCTTTTGATGGTGGCCAGAATTACAGGTCGATGCCATGGTAATTTATGAGGACACGCCATGGGTAACAGTGGAAGAAAACATTGCTTTGCACGGATATATTTAATCTATTTCATTTAATGTTTCTGTATGTTGTTGCAGAAAGAAATCCAACTTCCCTCCCACCCCTGCAGCTGACAGAAGTTGATTTTTACCTTCATTTTTCAATCCCCGTTGGCTGCGGAGTGGGAGGGGCGTGGCCTGATAGAGTCGGAGCGTGGTTTCGAGAGATCTGGGGCGGGGGTCAGAGTGGCATGAATTACAGGTCGATGACATGGTAATTTATGGGGACCCGCAATGGGTAGCAGTGGAAAAAAACATGTTTTATTAGTACTGAATGGTCGTAGTCTAAAATTAGTCAATTTCATCTACGATTTTTGTGTGTCGTTCTCAGAGAGAAATTCACCCTCCCACCCCTGCAGCTGATTTTTTTCAATCCCCGTTGCCTGCGGAGTGGGAGGGGGCGTGGCCTGGCAGAGTTGGGGTGTGGATTATCAAGGTGCTTCGAACGGTTGTAGTCTGAAATTAGTCTATTTCATCTAAATTTTGTGCGTCATTGCAGAGAGAAATTCACCCTCCCACCCCTGCCAGCTGACAGAAGTTTATTTTTCCCTTCATTCTTTCAATCCCTGTTGGCTGCGGAGTGGGAGGGGGCATGACCTGACAGAGTTGGGGGTGTGGCTTAGCAAAGCGCTTCGCATAGGTGATTTAATCTACTTCATTTAATGTTTCTGTGTGTTGTTGCAGAATGGCTGCAGAGTGGGAGGGGGCGTGGTCTGACAGAGTTGGGGGCGTGACTTAGCAAGACGATTCGAATAGTTGTAGTCTATAATTAGTCTATTTTATCTAAAATTTTTGTGTTTTGTTGCAGAGAGAAATTCACCCTCCCACCCCTGCAGCTGATAGAAGTTGATTTTTACCTTTATTTTTTCAATCCCTGTTGGCTGCGGAGTGGGAGGGGGCGTGGCCTTACAGATCGGGGCGTGGCTTAGCGAAGCGCTTTGCATAGGTGCATGTAATCTGTTTCATTTAATGTTTCTGTGTGTCGTTGCAGAATGGCTGCGGAGTGAGAGGGGGCGTGGCCTGACAGAGACAGGGTGTGGCTTAGCAAAAGGCTTCGAACGGTTGTAGTCTATAATTAGTCTATTTCATCTAAAATTTTTGTGTGTCGTTGCAGAGAGAAATTCACCCTCCCACCCCTGCAGCAAACAGAAGTTTATTTTTACCTTCATTTTTTCAATTCCCATTGGCTACGGAGTGGGAGGGGGCGTGACCTGACAGAGTCGGGGGCGTGGATTAGCAAGACGCTTCGCATGGGTGTATTTAATCTATTTTATTTAATGTTTGTGTGTGTTGTTGCAGAAAGAAAGTCAACCTCCCACCCCTGCAGCAAACAGAAGTTTATTTTTACCTTTATTTTTTCAATCCCCGTTGGCTGCGGAGTGGGAGGGGGCGTGACCTGACAGAGTCGGGGGCGTGGATTAGCAAGACCCTTCACATGGGTGTATTTAATCTATTTCATTTAATGTTTCAGTGTGTCGTTGCAGAATGGCTGCGGAGTGAGAGGGGGCGTGACCTGACAGAGTCGGGGGCGTGGATTAGCAAGACGCTTCGCATGGGTGTATTTAATCTATTGTATTTAATGTTTGTGTGCGTTGTTGCAGAAAGAAAGTCAACCTCCCACCCATCCCTGCAGCTGACAGAAGTTGATTTTTACCTTTATTTTTTCAATCTCTGGTTGGCTACGGAGTGAAAGGGGTGTGGCCTGATGGAGTCGGGGGTTGTGGCTTAGTGAGACCTGGGTCGGGGGTTTTAAGTACTTCTTTTAGGGTTGCCTGAATTAAAGGTCAATACCATGCTTATTTATGAGCCCACGCAATAGACAGCAGTGGAGGAAAACATCTTTTATTACTACTGAACTGTAGTAATAGAAAAACACATAAGTTATATTTATGGTAACCGGAATACCTTTAACAGTGTCAGTAAATAGAAATGGATGAGATCCTCAGCTGCTGATAATTACCTGGTTGTTATGGAAACCTGCCCTCCCTGTGTGTGCCTTTGCAGAGAATGGCAGTTGGAGTTTAAAACCAAAGCTCCCAGTTGTAATGTTGACTAATGGAGATCATATTTTGGGAATATCTCAGGAACGGTATGTCCTAGAGAGATGAGACCTGGTCTAAAACCTTCCCGGACACCTGATGTACCTGTGTGCCGAATTTGGTGAAAATCGGTCCAGTAGTTTGGTCGCGCATAGAGAACAGACAGACAGACAGACAGAAATTCATTTTTATATTATTAAGAGATATATAGCTGCTTTCTTCTAGAAAGAGATCAGATCTGTCCATGGATTGTGTCTTGTACTGCAGCCCAACTATATTGAAGTGATTGGAACAAGTGAATATAGAAGTGTGGCACTGTTTTTGGAAAGAAGATATATTTATTTCTTATCCTCATCACCTCCAATAATGCTTTTCTGGCCTAAAGTTCTGCTCTCCAACATAGTCCTATCAAAGGTATACCCTACTGCTTCTTGTGTGTGTCATTGGATAGTTATTTGCTTACTTAATTATCAATTACCTGGAAAGTTATATGTTGTCATCTAACAAAAATAACTTACTTTACTACAACCTGCTCCAAGTGCAAAAGATGTAGAGTTCTTTAAGATGTTCTTTAACCGCACATAAAGTATAATAATTTGGTACCTGCTAGATGGTACATTTCAGGATATAAGTGTAAAGTGGATGTTTTTTGAATTATACATGTATTTCCACATGAAAAGGATGTCAAAAGATGGAAGAACATAATAAGCCCTTAAAAAATCCAGACAAACTTGTACTTCAAACTAGTTAAGTTTGTTATCATGAGCATACACAATTCTCTATTGTATTGTCGCTCAGAAGACCACACCTTAATATTGATTAGACATCTTCTAATGATCCACCCTTTCATAACAATCCATTATTTTAAGTACACAGAAAATGAATGACAGGTGAATCATGAACATCTTATTTAGAAACAGGGGGATAATTGGGAACACCTAGGCTTAGCGGAGGTGGGAGCAAAAACACAACCCTAATGATGAATCTCAAATATCGACATTCTAAAGGTTAGGAAGAAATTCCATCCAGCGTCATCAATCCACCACATACTAGTCACAAATATGGTATAAAAGAGGATGTCATTTCAACAGCAAAACAACACTTAGAAGAAGCTCTCTCTTTGATACCTGTTCAGATACCTCAACCAGCAAAGGTTATGTCTGGAATCAAAGGAAAGCCAGGATTTAAACAACCAAATCCTGTCCAACCAATCCTGGAGCCACAGCCTATCTGTGAAGGTAAGCAATTCATTTCAGACATGGATTATGGCATTAACATCTATGCAGTAGGTCATACAATAGTTTTTGAGATGGCATTCTTAACTGCCCTAGAATACATATATTTCTGATACTTATTTTATTGTAAAACCTTTACATGAAGTTACTAGTACAGAGTTTCTCAGTATACCAAGTATATCAGTATACCTTAGTATCTCATTAAGCCAAGCACTCCAGAAAATAAAAATAAAATTACAAATAAGGTTTTTTTTAGTTATTATTTTACTCACTTATATAGTACTGCCCTACTCTGCCACACTTTACAGACATTATTATTACTTGTCCCCAATGGAGCTTACAATCTAAATTCCCTATCAGTTCTATATAAAGGAGGAAACCCACACATAGACAGGGAGAACATACAAACTCCATGCAGATGATTTTCTTGGTCAGATTTGTAAGTAGGACTAGTACGGGCGGGCATGCATGGCCATTCTAGGGCCAATTATGCTGCATGCCACATGTGCAATTGGTATCGCTCACTCCGGCTATTAGGTAGATTATCTAACTTCGGTGCCACCTACTTGCTCCTAGTGAGGTGTCCGCAAAAGTAATGAAACACGAAATGTAGAGAGGGATCGGATACTGAGCAGAATAGGATATTATATCTTGGAAGCGGTCACTGATGTTGGTCCCCCATGTGCTTATAGCCGTGTGGGGCATATGAGACAAAGTTAATATGTAACAGCATACATTGTTGCAGTACATTGGGGGATACTGACTTTGTATCTAATGCACCTTGGAATATTCAGGGCTTACAACAGATCATTGCTTAATCAGTCCCTGACGTTTACATGAACACTGTTATGGTACATAGAATGCTACAGTATATTTACCTTGGCAGTAAAGAGCTGACTAAATCCTGTCTGAATACATTGCTAGGTTGACTCACATTCTTGATTTGGGGATTAGGTCTGATTCTCCTAGACCTCTTTACTAGTCTGGTCTGAACGAGCCATGCCAATATCCATAGAACACACCCCCCTTTTTTCAGACCCCTGTGCCCTGTTATAATATTGACAGCATTATATTGTATATGCTCCCTTATCTTCTGGGACATCTGCCTGTCTCTGAGCTATAATTAGAGGGTGAAGCCTTTGTTTTAATACTTATACAATTAAATATTTTTTTGTTTCATTTTTAACTGTCTTATGCAGGCAATGAGCAACGCTAATAGTAGACAAAAAAAAAGCAAAATGGGACTGTGCAAATAGCATGGGAGGGGGAACAAATATTTGTAGCTCATCATTTATAAATGGTGCTACAGAATGTAATACAAATGGCCTCTATAATAGCCTCCTTTGGTATATTAGAACACTTAGGGATTCACAACCTTTGGTATATTAGAACACTTAGATAATGTGGCCTCCTGCAAAGGGGTTTGTGTACTGTCAGTTCGAAAAGGTTGTGTATGGACAATAGTGAGTTAATCATCCATCCACTCTAACTCCACCCTGCTTGCTAGTAGGGGTTGCTGAGTCAGTAGGGCATTCCATACACCAGTCTTGATCTGTTTGCCCTGGCGTGAGATGCGCATGCCCTTCCGTATGCCAGAAACTAGCTAGCGTAGACTTCAGCTATTATTTCTGCCACTTTCTGGCGAAAGTTACAGTAAATGCGGCGGATGGTAAACAGCCACGCCCCTTTCATTAAGGCACACCTTTTATATGCACTTCAGAAAAGTGCAGAGAACCTGAAAAAGGCACTAATTATGATGTACACATGGCGTGCGCCATCACCTGCAACTTGTTTACGCCACAATAGTGGTGTAAAGAGCTTAATAAATGTCCTTTACAGTGTGGCTACTACAATTTCCATCTTCACTACTACTCCTATCTTCTCCGCCTTGCCATTTGGTTGTTGCAGAAATACTAAGAATAACGAAAGAAAAGTTAACAGTGCTCCTCAAATGTATTGTATCATTCCAAATCATTCCTCTAGGTGGCTATAACGGTCAACAAGTCATACATGAGGTTTCAGAATTTACTTACAATAATTTTACTTTTACAGACATAGTGAAAGTCACTCCGCAACCTCCTGCTCCTTGTCCTGTGCCTGTGACACCACAGCCTTGTGCACCTGTGCAAGTTACTCCACAACCTCCTGCTCCTTGTCCTGTGCCTGTAACACCACAGCCTTGTGCCCCTGTGCAAGTTACTCCACAACCTCCTGCTCCTGTGCCTGTGACACCACAGCCTTGTGCCCCCGTGCAAGTCACTCCACAACCTCCTGTGCCTGTGGCACCACAGCCTTGTGCACCTGAACCCACTGTTACCCAGGAGAAGAAAGGATGCAAAAAGTAAAGTGAATCTCTCAGATGAAGATGGGGTTTTCTCTACCACTATACACTCTACTGCAAAAGAATTGTTAAATTAATTTCATTTAAATGATTTTGTTTCTGTTAGATATGACTTGAAACATTAAATTAAAGTCACGAAGCAGCATAACTGTGTATTCATAACTGTAGGATATAAAAATTGCCACAATTCAAATGTAACATAGAAAAATGGAGATGATATGCATATCTAACAAGCATTTGTCACCACAATTAATCCTATTAAACCAGACCAGCCGATGCCTGGACACAAAATCTCGTGCATTCACAGGCGACAGTATCATCAGCTTGTGTGCAGTGAAGATCTCAGCGGGGATGACAGCTCTGAGATCTTCACTGCGCCGACACATGTGCGGGATTTCAGGGCTAGACATTGTAGCAGTGAGGATACCTGGTCCTATCAGTATCACTGGGAAGAGAAAGGCAACAGGGAGAGATGGAGGTTAAGCTGTGCTCCAAGGAACTGGGCCAGCCCCTCGGTGCTCCGAGCACCTAATTTACATATACCTAAAAGGAAGTGTTTCTCTATATCAGTAATGCTGATTGCGTAGAAAAAAAGGATCATTTTAATCTCCATGGTGAATCCTACTAGCCGTTGCTAAGGGAAATCCATCTTCCTAACAGCACAGTGCTGTATTAGGGAGACAGGCTGTGCTGGGAGCCGACAGGCATGTGCCCGAACTGCTCCATCATACAGTAGTGGGGCCAATACAGTTATTATAGATTAAATATGTATTAATATATAAATAAATATCTTTACTTTCTTCCTGCTCAGTGATCAGTGTGCCTGTCAGTGAGCTCCCCCCATACTCCCAGTGCACTGTGTGATTAAAGGAGTTCTCCAGGAATTAAAAAAAGGAAATTATTATTTTGTAATAAATATATTCACAAATACCTATCATTACCTAGAATGGCTTGTTTTGTCTAGGGAGCAATCATTAGGAGAAATAAAATGGCCACCATGCTATTGGTGCACGCAAAGCCTGTCCTAATAACATAGGAGGACAAGTTACTTCACAAGACTGAGCTAAAGAGCTGCCTCATTCTCCTCTCTGCTCTGCTTGTCAGGAATCATGATCCTGAATACAGGTGAATCTCTATGGAAAGAGAACATGAGGAGAAATGAGAGGAGGGGGAGGTGACTAATGAGCAGCAGCACTTGTATGCAGTCTCCATTACAACAGCCTCACATTACCACAGTCTGTCCTGTTTGTCCTCTCTGTACTTCCTGTCTCCTCATGAACTAAATTTCCCAGAGATTCAGCTAAAGTTCTTATCATCTGTATTCAGGAATTCCTGACAAGCAGAGCAGAGAGAAGGATGAGGCTGCTCTTTACCTCAGTGTTGTGAAGTAACTTGTCCTGCTGTGTGATTAGGACAGGTTTTCTGTGAACTAATGGGACATCAACCATTTTGTTTCCCCCTGATGATTTCTCCCTAGACAAAACGCGTCATTATAACTAATGAAAGGTATTTGACAAATATATTTATAATATATATATATATATATATATATATAAATATACTAGCAGAAAGACCCGGCTTCGCCTGGGTATATTTCATCTATTTATTTAATGTTTCTGTGTGTCGTTGCAGAGAGAAAGTCAATGCAGCTGACAGAAATTGATTTTTACCTTCATTTTTTCAATCCCTATTGGCTGCGGAGTGGGAGGGGGTGTGGTTTAATGGAACACGGGGGGGGGTTAAGTCCTTCATTTCAGGGTGGCCTGAATTATAGGTTAATGCCATGGTAATTTGAGGAAACACAATGGGTAGCAGTGGAAGAAAATATTGCTTTGCGCGGGTATATTTAATCTATTTCATTTAATGTTTCTGTGTGTCGTTGCAGAGAGAAAGTCATTCTCCCTCCCATCCCTGCAGCTGACAGATGTTGATTTTTACCTTCAATTGTTCAATCTCCATTGGCTGTGGAGTGGGAGGGGTCATGGCCTGACTGAGTCGGGGGCGTGACGTTGCAAGACCTGGGGCGGGGTTTTAAGTCCTTCTTTGATGGTGGCCAGAATTACAGGTCGATGCCATGGTAATTTATGAGGACACGCCATGGGTAACAGTGGAAGAAAACATTGCTTTGCACAGGTATATTTCATCTGTTTCATTTAATGCTTCTGTATGTTGTTGCAGAAAGAAATCCAACTTCCCTCCCACCCCTGCAGCTGATAGAAGTTGATTTTTACCTTCATTTTTTCAATCCCCGTTGGCTGCGGAGTGGGAGGGGGCGTGGCCTGACAGAGTCGGAGCGTGGTTTTGCGAGATCTGGAGCGGGGGTCAGAGTGGCATGAATTACAGGTTGATGACATGGTAATTTATGGGGACCCGCAATGGGTAGCAGTGGAAAAAACCTCTTTTATTAGTACTGAATGGTCGTAGTCTAAAATTAGTCAATTTCATCTACGATTTTTGTGTGTCGTTGCAGAGAGAAATTCACCCTCCCACCCCTGCAGCTGACAGAAGTTTATTTTTCCCTTCATTCTTTCAATCCCTGTTGGCTGCGGAGTGGGAGGGGGCGTGACCTGACAGAGTTGGGGGTGTGGCTTAGCAAAGCGCTTCGCATAGGTGATTTAATCTATTTCATTTAATGTTTCTGTGTGTCATTGCAGAATGGCTGCAGAGTGGGAGGGGGGCGTGGTCTGACAGAGTTGGGGGCGTGACTTAGCAAGACGATTCGAACAGTTGTAGTCTATAATTAGTCTATTTTATCTAAAATTTTTGTGTGTCGTTGCAGAGAGAAATTCATCCTCCCACCCCTGCAGCAAACAGAAGTTTATTTTTACCTTCATTTTTTCAATCCCCGTTGGCTGCGGAGTGGGAGGGGGCGTAACCTGACAGAGACGGGGGCGTGGATTAGCAAGACGCTTCACATGGGTGTATTTAATCTATTTCATTTAATGTTTCTGTGTGTCGTTGCAGAAAGAAAGTCAACCTCCCACCCATCCCTGCAGCTGACAGAAGTTGATTTTTACCTTTATTTTTTCAATCCCTGTTGGCTGCGGAGTGGGAGGGGGCGTGACCTGACAGAGTCGGGGGCGTGGCTTAGTAAGACGCTTCACATGGGTGTATTAAATCTATTTCATTTAATGTTTCTGTGTGTCATTGCAGAAAGAAAGTCTCCCTCCCACCCATCCCTGCAGCTGGCAGAAGTTGATTTTTACCTTTATTTTTTCAATACCTGTTGGCTGCGGAGTGGGAGGGGGCATGGCCTTACAGAGCCGGGGCGTGGCTTAGCAAAGAGCTTCGCATAGGTGATTTAATCTATTTCATTTAATGTTTCTGTGTGTCGTTGCAGAATGGCTGCAGAGTGGGAGGGGGCGTGGTCTGACAGAGTTGGGGGCGTGACTTAGCAAGACAATTCGAACAGTTGTAGTCTATAATTAGTCTATTTTATCTAAAATTTTTGTGTGTCGTTGCAGAGAGAAATTCACCCTCCCACCCCTGCAGCAAACAGAAGTTTATTTTTACCTTCATTTTTTCAATCCCCGTTGGCTGCGGAGTGGGAGGGGGCGTGACCTGACAGAGTCGGGGGCGTGGATTAGCAAGACGCTTCACATGGGTGTATTTAATCTATTTCATTTAATGTTTCTGTGTGTCGTTGCAGAAAGAAAGTCAACCTCCCACCTATCCCTGCAGCTGACAGAAGTTGATTTTTACCTTTATTTTTTCAATCCCTGTTGGCTGCGGAGTGGCAGGGGGCGTGGCCTTACAGAGTCGGGGCGTGGCTTAGCAAAGCGCTTCGCATAGGTGCATTTAATCTATTTCATTTAATGTTTCTGTGTGTCGTTGCAGAATGGCTGCGGAGTGAGAAGGGGCGTGACCTGACAGAGACGGGGCCTGGCTTAGCAAGAGGCTTCGAACGGTTGTAGTCTATAATCAGTCTATTTCATCTAAAATTTTTGTGTGTCGTTGCAGAGAGAAATTCACCCTCCCACCCCTGCAGCAAACAGAAGTTTAGTTTTACCTTCATTTTTTAAATTCCCATTGGCTGCGGAGTGGGAGGGGGCGTGACCTGACAGAGTCGGGGGCGTGGATTAGCAAGACGCTTCGCATGGGTGGATTTAATCTATTTTATTTAATGTTTGTGTGTGTTGTTGCAGAAAGAAAGTCAACCTCCCACCCATCCCTGCAGCTGACAGAAGTTGATTTTTACCTTTATTTTTTCAATCTCTGTTGGCTGCGGAGTGAAAGGGGGTGTGGCCTGACAGAGTTGGGGGTGTGGTTTAGTGAGACCTGGGGCGGGGGTTTTAAGTACTTCTTTTAGGGTGGCCTGAATTAAAGGTCAATACCATGCTTATTTATGAGCCCATGCAATAGGCAGCAGTGGAGGAAAACGTCTTTTTATCTTTTATCATTTATTACTACTGAACTGTAGTAATAGAAAAAAAATAAGTTATATTTATGGTAACCGGAATACCTTTAACAGTGTCAGTAAATAGAAATGGATGAGATCCTCAGCTGCTGATAATTACCTGGTTGTTATGGAAACCTGCCCTCCCTGTGCCTTTGCAGAGAATGGCAGTTGGAGTTTAAAACCAAAGCTCCCAGTTGTAATGTTGGCTAAAGGAGATCATATTTTGGGAATATCTCGGGAACGGTATGTCCTAGAGAGATGAGACCTGGTCTAAAACCTTCCCGAACACCTGATGTACCTGTGTGCCGAATTTGGTGAAAATCGGTCCAGTAGTTTGGTCGCGCATAGAGAACAGACAGACAGACAGACAGACAGAAACTCATTTTTATATTATTAAGATATACTGTATATATATATATATTTACACCACTCCACGTGATGTTTGGCAGGCTGAGTGGCTGAGTGGCTAAGGTTCCTTTCACTTTGCAGTAATGCCACTCACAGTTGATTGTGGAATATCTAGTAGGGAAGAAACTTAATGTACTAATTTGCTGCTACAATTGCATCCATTTACTATACCACACTCAAATTCAGTGAGCTCTTTCAAACGACTCATTCTTTCACAAATGTTTGTATAGGCCAGTTTCAGATGAGCAAGTTGTCTGCAGAAAACATGCTCCATGTGGGAGCATGATTTTCCATCCTGGTCTCTGCTCTGTGACTGGATCTCATGACATTATAATGATTGATAATGCCGCGTGGCCCTGCCCGACATCAGCTGTAATGATTTGTACTGATGGCCTTATGTCAGACAACTCTCTCATCTGAAACTCCCCAAAGGCATACTGCATGGCTTGGTGCTTGATTTTATACACCTATGGCAATGGGACTGACTGAAACACCTGAATTCAATCACTAAGGTGCATCCTGATACGTTTGTCCATATAATATAATTATTACTGCAATTGTGCCAGCTTTCTTGCATTTGTGCATTAAAATTAGTGCTTTCCTGCTGAATGCTATGGCATTTTTTCTAACTTTTGCAAAGTAATTAAAAAAAAGACAATGTGGTTTGCAAGTTGATATTTACTAGAGTTGAGCGAATCCTAAAAGATTCGGGGATTCGGAATTTGGCCCAAATTTTTCGCGGGATTCGTGGGTTCGGGCCGAATCACGAATCCCATTAAAGTCTATGGGAGACCCGAATATTTTTGCAGGGGCCAAAGGTTCTGCACAGTCAAGTTTGCCCCAACATCTGAAAACCTCAGAAAATGATGGAAACACCTTGGAAATGCATAGGAAACACCAGGGGCAGCATGTAGGGATGCCTCTGAGGCTCCCTAATTGCACCATTTTTTCTAAATCTGGCCAATAGTCTGGTGATGACCCCAAGGCAATTTTCAGGGACAAGGTAATGGTGACCCACTTAAAAATGCTGCCTGACAACCTGGCGGTGAACCCCTGATTGTCTGTCTTTCAATAAGATTGCAGTGTAAAGCATGGTGGTGAGCCTCAGTAATAAGATTGCAGTGTAAAGCATGGTGGTGAGCCAAAGTATGACTTTTGGATGGAGATTGCATGTGGTCATGTACTCCCTGGAACCCCATAGTCACCCCTTCTCTGATGTG
>ONZH01000623.1:0-20061 GCA_900303285.1 Rhinella marina | reverse complement strand
CTCACCTCTTGGGCCTCCACAAAATGTTTAACAGGTCTCACCTCTTGGGCCTCCACATAATTTTTAACAGGTCTCACCTCTTGGGCCTCCACAAAATGTTTAAGAGGTCTCACCTCTTGGGCCTCCACATAATTTTTTAACAGGTCTCACCTCTTGGGCCTCCACAAAATTGTTTAACAGGTCTCACCTCTTGGGCCTCCACAAAATGTTTAACAGGTCTCACCTCTTGGGCCTCCACAAAAATGTTTTAACAGGTCTCACCTCTTGGGCCTCCACAAAATGTTTAACAGGTCTCACCTCTTGGGCCTCCACATAATTTTTAACACGTCTCACCTCTTGGGCCTGCACAAAATGTTTAAGAGGTCTCACCTATTGGGCCTCCACATAATTTTTTAAACGGGTCTCACCTCTTGGGCCTCCAACAAAATGTTTAACAGGTCTCACCTCTTGGGCCTCCACAAAATGTTTAACAGGTCTCACCTCTTGGGCCTCCACAAAATGTTTAACAGGTCTCACCTCCTTGGGCCTCCACATAATTTTTAAACACGTCTCACCTCTTGGCCTGCACAAAATGTTTTAAGAGGTCTCACCTATTGGGCCTCCACATAATTTTTAACGGGTCTCACCTCTTGGGCCTCCACAAAATGTTTAACAGGTCTCACCTCTTGGGCCTCCACAAAATGTTTAACAGGTCTCACCTCTTGGGCCTCCACAAAAAGTTTAACAGGTCTCACCTCTTGGGCCTCCCACAAAATGTTTAACAGGTCTCACCTCTTGGGCCTCCACATAATTTTTAACAGGTCTCACCTTTTGGGCCTCCACAAAAGGTTTAAGAGGTTAACAGTGGAAAGCAGCCAAAGTGAAGTGCCATCTGTATGAAGTGCCATTTCCTCCTCACCTCCTCCTCCTCCCTCCTCCTCTTAACCGCCGTAGAATTGCTCCGTAAATAAGAAAAATGTATATATTTATGGCTCACCTCTTGGGCCTCCACATAATTTTTAACAGGTCTCACCTCTGGGCCTCCACATAATTTTAACAGGTCTCACCTTTTGGGCCTCCACAAAAGGTTTAAGAGGTTAACAGTGGAAAGCAGCAAAAGTGAAGTGCCATCTGTATGAAGTGCCATTTCCTCCTCCACCTCCTCCTCCTCCTCCTCCTCCTTAACCGCCGTAGAATTGCTCCCGTAAATAAGAAAAATGTATATATTTATGGCTCACCTCTTGGGCCTCCACATAATTTTTAACAGGTCTCACCTCTTGGGCCTCCACATAATTTTTAACAGGTCTCACCTTTTGGGCCTCCACAAAAGGTTTAAGAGGTTAACAGTGGAAAGCAGCCAAAAGTGAAGTGCCATCTGTATGAAGTGCCATTTCCTCCTCCACCTCCTCCTCCTCCTCCTTAACCGCCGTAGAATTGCTCCGTAAATAAGAAAAATGTATATATTTATGGCTCACCTCTTGGGCCTCCACATAATTTTTAAGAGGTCTCACCTCTTGGGCCTGCACAAAATGTTTAAGAGGTCTCACCTCTTGGGCCTCCACATAATTTTTAACAGGTCTCACCTCTTGGGCCTGCACAAAATCTTTAAGAGGTCTCACCTCTTGGGCCTCCACAAAATCTTTAAGAGGTCTCACCTCTTGGGCCTCCACAAAATCTTTAAGAGGTCTCACCTCTTGGGCCTGCACAAAATCTTTAAGAGGTCTCACCTCTTGGGCCTCCACAAAATCTTTAAGAGGTCTCACCTCTTGGGCCTCCACAAAATCTTTAAGAGGTCTCACCTCTTGGGCGTCCACAAAATCTTTAAGAGGTCTCACCTCTTGGGCCTCCACAAAATCTTTAAGAGGTCTCACCTCTTGGGCCTCCACAAAATCTTTAAGAGGTCTCACCTCTTGGGCCTCCACAAAATCTTTAAGAGGTCTCACCTCTTGGGCCTGCACAAAATCTTTAAGAGGTCTCACCTCTTGGGCCTCCACAAAATCTTTAAGAGGTCTCACCTCTTGGGCCTCCACAAAATCTTTAAGAGGTCTCACCTCTTGGGCCTCCACAAAATCTTTAAGAGGTCTCACCTCTTGGGCCTGCACAAAATCTTTAAGAGGTCTCACCTCTTGGGCCTCCACAAAATCTTTAAGAGGTCTCACCTCTTGGGCCTCCACAAAATCTTTAAGAGGTCTCACCTCTTGGGCCTCCACAAAATCTTTAAGAGGTCTCACCTCTTGGGCCTCCACATAATTTTTAAGAGGTCTCACCTCTTGGGCCTCCACAAAAGGTTTAAGAGGTGTCACCTCTTGGGCCTCCACATAATTTTTAAGAGGTCTCACCTCTTGGGCCTCCACATAATTTTTAAGAGGTCTCACCTCTTGGGCCTCCACAAAATGTTTAACAGGTGTCACCTCTTGGGCCTCCACATAATTTTTAACAGGTCTCACCTCTTGGGCCTCCACATAATTTTTAAGAGGTCTCACCTCTTGGGGCCTCCACAAAATCTTTAAGAGGTCTCACCTCTTGGGCCTCCACATAATTTTTAAGAGGTCTCACCTCTTTAGCCTCCACACAATTTTTAAGACGTCTCACCTCTTGGGCCTCCACAAAATCTTCCATGAGCCTCTGGCCAGCCCACGGCCTCTTCCTGCCTTTTGCGGTCCTACGCATCCCTCAACATCCCCACTGCTTTACCTGCTAGACATGACACTGGGCCAGGTCGGGTCACTGACATCTCTAGCGCCAACAATTTGGGCATTTTAAGGCTTCTGCATGTGTTTGAGTTGTTTTTACATTTTAAAGAAGACATGTCTGACCACATTTCACACACACACACAATGACAATTAGGGGTGGGGTCTATTTGCTTTCCCCCTTGCCTATGCCATCTGAGGTTGTCATAGGCAACGTGATTTTAAGGGGTGCAGAATTTCATCTTCTTTTTTGTCTAGTTTGGCTTGGGGTCCATGGCAATGTAGAGGAAAGAAGGTTTCCTTGTATGGTCTCACTTTACAGAGAGGTTATATTGTGTTTGGAGTGTATTGTTGAGAGGCTGTGATAGTGGCGTAATAGTGCGACTTGGGCGCGTTATATGCACCCAGACATGCTTCCCCTGCTGTCCCAGTTGCATTCCAGCAGTGTTGGCATCCTTTTCTGAGGTTCCAGGGTGGACTTGGTGACCTCCAAGTGGTCGAATTGAGATTTCCAAGTGGCGAGCATTTTTTCCCCATAGACTTTAATGGGATTCGATATCTGGTCGAATAGTCGAATTTCGCGGTCTATTCGAATCGAATTTCGAAATTTCGAATATTTCACTACTCGCTCATCTCTAGTCATCATATCTGGGGTTTTTTTTTCTTCAAAACTTCAAAACTTTGCAGAGTCCCTTATATTAACTGTGGAAGATTTCTAACTTCTCAGTGCATAGATAGAAAGTTCCAAAGTCTCTCAGTATTAGCTGGCTATGTTTTAACAAATTCCACAATGCAGAGCAGATATTGTACAATAACAGTACAAATGAACATGCTATATTACAATAAACATATAAAATGCAGTTCAAGATTACAAAAGAGTATATGTAATAATAGCATAAATCATAGTGTAAGTTAACCCTTCCAAGTGCACTAAAGTAGTGAGTTAGTGGATTTGACTAATAGCAATAAGGGCAAATGTCCACAAACATCCGTAATCCAAAGTACCCTTGCTCCAGGGTACTACATTTGTAATTATTTAGGCGGTCTGTATTTGTTTAGGTGTAGTCTGTGGTTCGTATGAGTTTAGAATGCTTGATCTGGGGTCTGCATTGTAGGGTGTGATGAAGCCAGCCCTATACACCATTTGTGATTCAAATAAAGTAGGTTGAGTTTATGTCCATATACATGGGTGTGACATTGCTCTGTCTTATGAGCCACTTTTACAAATCTTTCTGGTGTCCTTTTTAAAAAGTTTGTACAGTAAGTATGGTTAGTGTACATATCTATACTTAAACTGTAACAACATAATATGATATAGATAGGACTTGTTTTCTGCAGACCTTGCACCTGTTTCACAGTCTATTACAACAAGATTTATATAAAATACCGTGTTTACTTTTCAGAAAAAAAATCAGTCATCATTACAGGGTGAAAGCAAAGATCATGAATGATGTACTGAGGGAGCCATACCAATGTAATGAGCACAGAGCTGACGGTACGCAGCAATTCAGCCCACTTCTAGACCTTTTGCCTGAGAAGTGTCCTAATTAACTTGACAGCAGTTTGGCAAGAAGTTCTTGAAATTTAGTCATCCACCCAGCAGGCTCCTTACTTAATATCCTTTGGGGGACTAGACTTAAACTTTCTTCTACTTTCTGTGCGCCTCTGGTTACAAAAATACCAAAATTCATGAACACATACATACATTTAGTTGTTTAGAAATGCACACACGTAAGCATACGCAAACACACACATACAGGCATATGCACACAACACAAAGATATAAACATACAGACATACGCAAGATAATGAGAGTAATCACAGCAGTGTCCTAGTGGACAAATCTAACCAACAAAAGTTGAAAAGGTACAACTATCCAACTCAAATTCAAGAGTATGCAGTATATAGGACCATAACAACCTTCAATAATTATTGACACACACTGCCTTAAAAATAACTGTGCCCAGAAAATAGTGTCCCTAACAGTAATAGTGCCGTAAACATAGTGTTCCCTCCAAAATAAATTTTCTAAGCTGATACCAGTAAGTAGTGGTACACCAGGGAGTAAACAAGGCACAGTTCCAAAAGTAGTACACAGTGCAATTCCTTCCAATGGCAACAAAGTAGCTATGCCTTCCCTCTGTCTCTTTAAAGTCTCTCTGCAGATTAAGGTTCTAGGTACAGTATATGTATGTGTAATTCCCAGGCTGAGGGGTATGGAATCAATGGGGTTGTCTCGCTTCAGCAAATGTTATTTATCATGTAGATAAAGTTAATACAAGGGACTTACTAATGTATTGTGATTCTCTATATTGCTTCCTTTGCTGTGTTTATTTATTTTTCAATCAAATTATACACTGCTCGTATCCAGGGGTTACGACCATCCCGCAATCCAGCAGCAGTGGCCGTGTTTGCACATTATAGAGGCGCTGGCCTCTCTGGTGGATGGGACTGTGGAAGCACCCGTAGGCACACATGCACAGCAGCTCCTGTCCTGGCCATCTCGTATCTGTGCCGCAGCAGTGACAGTATAACCCCTGGATATCAGCAGTGTATTATCAGATGGAAAATTGAATCAAGCCAGCGAAGGAGACAATATGGACAATCACAATACATTAGTAAGTGCCTTGTATTAATGTTGTCTACATGATAAATGCCATTTGTGAGACAACCCCTTTGAGTTATGGCTTGCCAGACTATTTCAAAGTGTGGATGGGTACTGTAGCAATATTTCCTCTCATAGCAGCAAAGTCTCTCTCTGCCATAAATGTGCCCATTACCTTTCTGACTGACTCCAATGCACAACCTTGTAAATTCTGGACCTTTCAGTTTTCTTACTGTCTGGAGCAGAGTAGTAGAGTATCTTGTTTGAGTTGCTGTACTCTCAGAGATAATGGTTCTCTGAAATGGTCTAGCTCTGAGGAGCTCATGCAACATAGGTCCTCTCTCTTACTCAACTAAGCATAGACTCTACCACCAACTAGGGAGTGGATTCAGGTCCACCTCCTAGTAACCTAAATGAATTAGCTAAGGCTTTAGCCGTTTCTTTCCAATGCAATGGTAAAATTAGAAAATTAGAACATGTCTTTTAGCAATACAACATTACAACAATTACCCTTTGCAGTAACCCTGTTCTGGGGTACTGTATATCTACAAGTCTGTCGCTTAGATTTTTACTGTACACCCTCGTCCAGATTTACTAATGTGTCTACACCAAAAATCTGTCTAAAAATTGGTGCAATTTTGGCACAGTTTAGTACACTTGTTTTCAACATGCTTGACAAGGAAACAGGCCTTAGTGGAAAGGAGGCGGGGCTTAACAGGAAAGGGAGCAGGTCCTAAGATGTGCCATTTTAAGTTAGTGCCACAATCCTGACGTAAAAATCTGTCACAAAGTAAGCCAACCAATAGTTGGTACCGTGGGGGAAAAAAGTATTTAGTCAGCCACCAATTGTGCAAGTTCTCCCACTTAAAAAGATGAGAGAGGCCTGTAATTGACATCATAGGTAGACCTCAACTATGAGAGACAAAATGAGAAAACAAATCCAGAAAATCACATTGTCTGATTTTTAAAGAATATATTTGCAAATTATGGTGGAAAATAAGTATTTGGACATCTACAAACAAGCAAGATTTCTGGCTATCACAGACCTGTAACTTCTTCTTTAAGAGGCTCCTCTGACCTCCACTTATTACCTGTAGTAATGGCGCCTGTTTGAACTTGTTATCAGTATAAAAGACACCTGTCCACAATCACAAAACAGTCACACTCCAAACTCCACTATGGTGAAGACCAAAGAGCTGTACAAGGACACCAGAAACAAAATTGTAGACCTGCACCAGGCTGGGAAGAATCTGAAATAGGCAAGCAGCTTGGTGTGAAGAAATCAACTGTGGGAGCAATAATTAGAAAATGGAAGGCATACAAGACCACTGATAATCTCCCTCCATCAGGGGCTCCACGCAAGATCTCATCCAGTGGGGTCAAAATGATCACAAGAACTGTGAGCAAAAATCCCAGAACCACACGAGGGGACCTAGTGAATGACCTGCAGAAACCTGGGACCAACGTAACAAAGGCAACGTAACAAATGCCGTCAGTAACACACTACGCTGCCAGGGACTCAAATCTTGCAGTGCCAGATGTGTCGTCCTGCTTAAGCCAGTATATATCCGGCCCATCTGAAGTTTGCTAGAGAGCATTTGGATGTTCCAGAAGAGTATTGGGAGAATGTCATATGGTCAGATGAAACCAAAGTAGAACTGTTTGGTAGAAACACAACTCGTCGTGTTTGGAGGAGAGTGAATGCTGAGTTGCATCCAAAGAACACCATACCTACTGTTAAGCGTGGGGGTGGCAACATCATGATTTGGGGCTGTTTCTCTGCAAAGGGACCAGGATGACTGATCCGTGTACATGAAAGAATGAATGGGGCCATGTATCGTGAGATTTTGAGTGCAAACCTCCTTCCATCAGCAAGGGCATAGAAGATGAAACGTGGCTGGGTCTTTCAGCATGGCAATGATCCCAAGCACACTGCCAGGGCAATGAAGGAGTGGCTTCGTAAGAAGCATTTTAATGTCCTGGAGTGGCCTAGCCAGTCTCCAGATCTCAACCCCATAGAAAACCTTTGGAGGGAGTTGAAAGTCTGTGTTGCCCAGCGACAGCCCCAAAATATCACTGCTCTAGAGGAGAACTGCATGGAGGAATAGGACAACATGCCAGCAACAGTGTGTGCCAACCTTGTGAAGACTTACAGAAAACGTTTGACCTCTGTCATTGCCAACAAAGGATATATAACAAAGTATTGAGATGAACTTTTGTTATTGACCAAATACTTATTTTCCACCATAATTTGCAAATAAATTCTTTACAAATCATACAATGGGATTTTCTGGATTTGTTTATTCATTTTGTCTCTCATAGTTGAAGTCTACATGCTTGGTACCATACATGCTTACCATACATGCTTGGTACCTGCATCCCTGTATTAGTGGAGGCCTTTGAAGCACCAGAAATGGCAAAAGGCAGAAGGGACCCAGCATGCATGTGGAACCAAACACCCCCTGATTATACGGAAGCCAAGGTTGGCACATAACGGGTAGGAAATAGTGTTAGGTTCCTGTTCTACAGATTTGGTGGACGGGCCTAGATAATTTTGTACAAAATATATTTGCCAAGAATCTCTAATTTACCAACAAGCAAAGCATTAGCTCCAGAATACTTCATATCTCTATGGCATTTTGTGCTTTATTTGGTTGCATTATATGTATTTTCCTTTCCTTGTGTAATCAGCCATAGCAACGTGCACCTGTGCATTGGGATGTGCTGACTGAAATTCCCTTTTGTTTTCTCATTTTGTCTCTCATAGTTGAGGTCTACCTATGATGTCAATTACAGGCCTCTCTCATCTTTTTAAGTGGGAGAACTTGCACAATTGGTGGCTGACTAAATACTTTTTCCCCACTGTATATAGACTCAGAGAAAAATGTCTATCTCTGTACCACATCCAGCCTGGTGTAGGTCTAGACAGTCTGTCTAAGCTTATGCCATCTACGAATTAATAAATCTTGACCACTGTATCTTATAAATATGGGTCTGACATATTACGTTTACATCATATGCATATGTGAAATATGTGAAAAAATAAATATCTTTTGTACATATTGAAGTCTTGCACATCATGAGAATGGGTTAAAAAAAATTATTTTGGATGTTAACTGCCATAGGAATCCTCTGATAGAGTTACAAAGATTGAAAATCTGCAATTCTTTGAGGTGCTTCCTAGGACTGACGAGAAATAGATGGCTTTTTCAGGGAGCTCCATTGATTGCAGTCAGTGAAAAAAATACGACTTTATTTAAAAGGCAAATTATACATCCTTTGCACAGGTTCGGGAAAGAGCAATCATCTCACTAGAGTTGCATTGTCAGTTAGAATAGGAAGACGTAATTCTATCAGGTTCATTTAATTCCTTTTATGTTTTGCCATAAACAACCGGAATATTACTCTCTAACTCCAAAACAGCAATCATATGTCATTCTGGGTCAACATCCTTGCAAATAATGATTTCAGAATTCTTCTTTGTTATGTTTGATGATAATATATCCATCAGCATACATCAAATAAATCCCAAACGGAAAATTTCCCAGACGTGGTATTTGCTCTCTTATTTGTCCTTTGTACGCAGTTTATTATTACTGTGAGGTTTATAGAGAACTGAGTTGCTGTTTCTCAGCCTGGTCTATCCATAAATGTTCTAAATGCAAGATCAGAGCATTGAGTAGATCCTACCTAGACAAGGTCTGGAGATGCTGTCACCCATATATACTGTCAAGATTAAAGGGGACTATAGACGTCGCCTAATGTGAACAGTCTTTCTAGTTTTTGCTTAATGGTGATCAAACATATTGTGGGGCCTTCAAATACTGATTTTGCCTCCATCAAAGGGTCACACGTTTCAGTAAAGGGAAAGCTATCTACACACAGTTGTTATTCTGAAACAGATCTGTGATCTGCTCTTGTTTTGGGAAAATATATATGGCTGAAAAATAGACTGGAGTACTCAGGAAGGAGCATTAATATCTTGGGAAAGACATATGCACATCAGACAAACGAAGGAGGTACAGTATATGGGCCATGGTCTGCCTTTTTGACACCTTTTTGGTGAATCTAGTCATTCATTTCAATTGAATAATATACAGTATATGGACTTTAGTGTTTTTGCCCTATTGATTTATGTAGGACTTTAATGGGGTTTGCCAGCTTTAGGACTTTTTCAACTGTGAGCAGCACCTTCTTGTGTAGAATCACACTCACTTGCTCCTCACTGCTCTCTTCAGTAGTGTTCCACTTCTCGACCTGTTAACTTTCGAAGGGTTGGGGTCAAGTATGCCCCTGCAGCCAATGACTGGCTTCAGCAGTTATGTGCCACTAAGCAGGACATCACTGCTTGGGGAAACATTAGCGCTGAAGCCAATCATTGGCTGCAGGGGCAAACTTGACCCCAGTCATTTGGAAGTTTATAGACCAAGTACTGAAAGAACACCAAAGGGAACCAGAAGGGCAGGGTGAAGGCCCCTAAGCTGGACTGCTGTTTTAAGGGTTTTCTCTCTAACAGCTCTTATGATATGTTAATTTGTTTGAGGTTCAGCAAATATTGGGGACAGTATACCAGACAATAACTTAAGTTTTGTGGTCATTCAAAGTGAATCTCATGTAGAGCAGGCCTCCTTGCCCTTCTAGAGCTCTAAGTGACAGGTTGGCATCCTTAGATCCTTTCTTGGGTGGGACAATGACTTTACACATTTAGTTTATTGTGGTTTATTCTTAAAATTAATTACTTCTCAGACATAGTTATTTATTGCTTTATGGTATACTGTTGGTATGTGCAGGCTCGGACTTGTTCACAGGGGAACAGGTGAATCCCCCTGTGGGCCCTAAACAAGGTGGGCCCCTAGTCCCATACTTCTTGCAAAAGTGGCACAAATGAGAGTAGGCTGACTCAATTACATATAGATAGGCATCTTCCCAACCAGCCTATGCGTTCGCATAAAAAACTGGATAGATTATTTAAAAAACTACCAAGTTTATTAATATAGATGTATCAGATGGCTGTAATGATTTGTGAGCACAGAGACAGACAAGACCCACCTTTTACTGGTGGGCCCAGGACACCACAGTCCGACGCTGGGCATGTGTACCCAGGGTATCTACCAAATTTCCATGCTTATTTTATTTTTGATTCTCAATTGAGATAAGAAAATTTATTTAAAAAAAAATTTGCCGGCAATGGTTAGGGCATGCTGGGAGTTGAAGTTGCGCAACAGTTGGAGAACCCCAGGTTAGACATCAGAGATATACATATTGATGCGCTGAGTTTACATGGTTGAAATATAGATTTTTTGTTAATCTTACATTAGGACAATTTCTGTTTACATTTTTTTGAATTTTTAACACAATCCCATGTAAAAGTATTTGGAAAATTTTGTAAAGTGCTAGATTATCAAGTATTACCAGCCCCCATATTCCAGATTAACAGAGTTTTACTAAATATAAATGTCATCTCTTGACATTTTAGTTCTCCCATGAATAGCGTAAAAAACTACCGAATTTCATTTTTTTTTTGCCTGTGTTATGCAAGCTATGTTTAAGATTTGTCCCAGTTAGCATTTCAGTACATTTTGAAGTGTAGTAAGTTAAGCAGTCTTGACATTTGCTGATCTCTGAAGCTAATTGCTCAAATGGCCCTCATTTATTTTCATCTGAAAGTCTCTGACCTTCTGCCTTGTTTTTATTTGACATATTACTGCCACCTACCTGTAGATATAATTTAACTAATGGGCACTTCAGTGATACATGTCATGTAAATTTTACCATCATGACCATAATTTTTTTTTTCTTTTTTACAGATACTGCTCTTGTGATATTAGAGTCAATGTTCTGCTGTTGAGCCTTCATTGCCCCTTTAGATCTTTAAATAGAAAAGAGCATGATTATGTGTGTGATGTCATGTGCCGGATGTACGTCTTTGGGATATTGGTTTGTCACATGCAGAGTCTTTCCAATTGTATAACATAATATAGGCTGTCACCCTGTCAGTGCTATGGGTCCCAGACCTGCAGACACACTGTCCACCATAGGCACTACCTCCTCATGTTCTCAGATAATTGTCATAAACTTTTGTGTATTATATTGAGATACCGCCAAAGTTAGCCAAGAAATTAGATTTGTTCCAAATTAATTTGTCACAAATCGCTATAAATCAGGTATAGCCAGGCCATTCTGCCTTAGGTTACACTGACATGTGATGGATGTTTTTTTAACGGACATCACTAGAGATGAGCGAACATGCTCGTCCGAGCTTGATGCTCGTTCGAGCATTAGGGTATTCGCATATGCTTGCTACTCGGACGAGCATATTGCGATCCTCGAGGAAATGGCAACTTCCTCTTCCTGCATGTTAGGCGCCTTTTTTCAGCCAATCAACATGCAGGAGAGTCTTTGGTACCTCCTAGCATCACGTGGGGCCCCTACAAGTCGATAGCAGGGATTGGCTGGCCAGATCAGATGACCTGGGAATATAAGAATCTGGTCCCGCGCTGCTCGCGTCATACGCCGTCTGCATGAGATTAGGGATAGAGCTGTTGTCTGTCAGGGAGAGTGTTAGGGCCTGAATTTAGATGTTGGTTAGGCAGGAATCACCCAAAAGAACCCAACAGCCCTTCTAAGGGCTACAAGCACCTTTTTTTTTGGTCTCCTCCTGGCTGCTGGCTGGGACTTGTAGTGCAGCTACCGCCATCTTGGCTGCACACTGTACATAGTGACTGGTGGCAGAAGGGACAGCACATGGTCCACACAGACCCAAAAGAAATTGCCCAAAGTCCTCTCAGTACTCATTTTTGCTGCTGCTGTACCTTGGCTTGCTGAGATCTGTAGTGCAGTCTAGGGAATAAGTTTTTTCTCTCATTTCTATACACTACAGTCCAGTGAAAAATTATGTAGTGTACTGTACAGTAGCGTCAGTCTAGGGAATACGTTTTTCTCTCATTTCTATACACTACAGTCCAGTGAACAATTATGTAGTGTACTGTACAGTAGTGTCAGTCTAGGGAACGCGTTTTTCTGTCATTTCCATACACTACTGTCCAGTGAACAATTATGTAGTGTACTGTACAGTAGAGTCAGTCTAAGGAATACGTTTTTCTCTCATTTCTATACACTACAGTCCAGTGAACAATTATGTAGTGTACTGTACAGTAGTGTCAGTCTAGGGAACACGTTTTTCTGTCATTTCTATACACTACAGTCCAGTGAACAATTATGTAGTATACTGTACAGTAGCTTCAGTCTAGGGAATACGTTTTTCTCTCATTTCTATACAGTACAGTCCAGTGAACAATTATGTAGTGTGCTGTACAGTAGCATCAGTCTAGGGAATAAGTTTTTTAATGTATCCTACAGTGCAGTGAAAAATTGAGTGGTTTGCGGTGCAATAGCCGCCGTCTAAAGACTACGTTTTTCCTCTCAGTCATATATACTACAGTGCAGTGCGAAATTGTGTCGTGTGCTGCTCACTAGCGGGAGTGTAGAAAATATACGTTTTTCCTCTCAGTTATATATTATACAGTGCAGTGAAAAATTCTGTGGTGTGCTGCACACTAGCCGGAATGTAGAAAATATATGTTTTTTGTCTCAGTTATACATTATACAGTGCAGTGCAAAATTCTGTCGTGTGCTGCACACTAGCCGGAGTGTAGAAAATATACGTTTTTCCTCTCAGTTATATATTATACAGTGTAGTGCAAAATTCTGTCGTGTGCTGCACACTAACCGGAGTGTAGAAAATATACGTTTTTCCTCTCAGTTATATATTATACAGTGCAGTGAAAAATTCTGTCGTGTGCTGCACACTAGCCGGAGTGTAGAAAATATACGTTTTTCCTCTCAGTTATATATTTTACAGTGCAGTGAAAAATTCTGTCGTGTGCTGCACACTAGCTGGAGTGTAGAAAATATACGTTTTTCGTCTCAGTTGTACATTATACAGTGCAGTGAAAAATTCTGTCGTGTGCTGCACACTAGCCGGAGTGTAGAAAATATACGTTTTTCATCTCAGTTATACATTATACAGTGCAGTAACAACCTATAGAGAACCACAACAAGTCCAACTGGCTCATAAATATAGTCTTTATTGAAATAATCATACAAAAATTACATTAAAAGGAGATAGAGATGAAGAGTCCACAAAGGACTATGCGATTCCCCTGGACCAACCAGATCACCCCCAAATATACTGGGTAATATAGTAGCATATAATTAATTACTGGTATATCTGTGCATTAAATCTGGCGGCAAAATAATGTCACCAGCAAGATCTATCATCTAATCATATAGTGCATCATAAATACATAGTGTCTAAATGTCCGTTTGCACAGCATAACATATCATCATCAAATGTAAAGCACTAGTGGGAGAGTCAGTCCAGGAGAGCCACACACCCCAACGCACGTTTCGGCCCCAACGTGAAACCAAGTGGATTTGGACCCTTGGGACAATGCATCCCAGGGGTCTAAATGATTCCTTAAGCTTTGCTCCATTCCTCTGAGTGCTAGAGTAGGAATTTTGGTTTTAAGTTCTTTTAATCTTCATTTGCTCTTCTTTGTTTTAATTATTATTTTATTATTTTTCAGATCATCCAGTAGTAGGGAGTTGCGATACGGGTGTATTATCTATGTGCGTCCATATACTCCACTGTTGAGGTTGGCGCCTTATAAGGATGGACATGGCCACTTCTTCTTCTACGGATATTTGAAGAAGTATTATGATTTTAACGGAGGATAAGAGGAGAGGGATTAACTAAGGGAGGAAGAAAAAGATAAAAAGAAGAATGAAGAAAGAGAAAAATTATTTATGTATTATTTATTATTTTTTATTTATTTATCATTTATATGCATCATGCATTCTTCATTTTATTTATGAATTGATTATTTTTAGAATATGTATTGATAATGTTTTTTTCTTTCACTTATCATGTATTTTTCCCTATATATACTTTTTATATGTATTGAAGGGTATTATATTTTTTCACTATGTGTGTATCTTCACTTTTGTTATTGTTTAATATAAAGTCAATTTTTTAATGTTATATGGATTTTTTCACATGCTATATTATGCACATTTATGCACATATTAACTGATAATTATGCGAATGCACATAGCACTTTAATGTTTTTTTCTCTTCTTCCACATACATACCAAATATGAATTCCCTTCCTTGGAAGTATTGATTGATATTTTTTTCAGTATTTAAATCATTGAGGTGATGTGATCAGCTGATCCATTTTTGTAAGCAAACTTCCTGTTTTCTCTGCTGAGGTCACGTGACTTACTGTCACGTGCTCGCGGCGAATTCCGGAAGCTTTGGTGGCGTCTGTGTATCCGGGATACGCGCGATCACGTGACTGGCCATCACGTGACCGTTGCGAGTTCCGGAAGCCGCGTATACACCTGTGTAGTTCGGATGCGCGCGGTCACGTGACTGGCCACCATGTGACTGCGGCGTTCTTCCGATGCAGGTGCTAGAACGGATTGTATTTGGCGCAAACACACAGGTATGTTAGGTTATACAATTATAACTGCACTTCACTGATTGGATGGTCTGTCCTATATATGTTTGTTATGGATAAGGAGAGCCATACCCCCAGAGGAAGGCGTGGGGCCGAAACGTGCGTTGGGGTGTGTGGCTCTCCTGGACTGACTCTCCCACTAGTGGGTAAGTGCTTTACATTTGATGATGATATGTTATGCTGTGCAAACTGACATTTAGACACTATGTATTTATGATGCACTATATGATTAGATGATAGATCTTGCTGGTGACATTATTTTTAGAGATGAGCGAGTAGTGTTCGATCGAGCTGGTATTCGATCGAATACTACGCTATTTGGCATACTCGATTTCGTTCGAGTATAACGGCGATGGCGCACTTAGAATTCGTTTCCCCTCCCACCTTCCCTGGCGCTCTTTTTCCACCAATCACCATGCAGGGGGGGTTTGACAGGCACGCTGAGCACGCTGGCAGCGCGAAAACGGCGTCTACATGCATTGGCTGGAAAAACCATGTGACCTCGAATATTAAAAACTCAGCTCTTCCTGCTCGTACGCATATGCTGCGTGAACTTAGTCAGGGACAGAGGCTGGAGAAGGGACAGACAGATTTTAGCTGTTGGATAGGCAGGAGCGTGATTAAAAGCCCTTATCAGGGCTACTACAGTGGACTTCAGTGATAGCTTACTACAATATAGACTTTACAGAGAACGGCTGCTGTATTCAGGGATAGCTGCTGGAGTAGGGACAGAGAGAGGCATTAGTGGTGTATTAGGTGCTCTGCTACATACCAAACTATATTTGGCACTACTGCTGTGTACCTTGAAAAATACAATATATAGGCCTTATAACTGGCAACTGTACTGTGCGTTCTCTTGCAAAGTAATTTCTCATAACTGGTGTTCATACACACCGTCTGATCACTTAGTACACGGCTGTGTACCTTGAAAAATACAATATATAGGCCTTAACTGGCAACTGTACTGTGCGTTCTCTGCAAAGTAATTTCTCATAACTGTTGTTCATACACACCGTCTGATCACTGAGTACATGGCTGTGTACCTTGAAAAATACAATATATAGGCCTTAACTGGCAACTGTACTGTGCGTTCTCTTGCAAAGTAATTTCTCATAACTGTTGTTCATACACACCGTCTGATCACTGAGTACACGGCTGTGTACCTTGAAAAATACAATATATAGGCCTTAACTGGCAACTGTACTGTGCGTTCTCTTGCAAAGTAATTTCTCATAACTGTTGTTCATACAGGTGTGTCTGATCACTGAGTACACGGCTGTGTACCTTGAAAAATACAATATATAGGCCTTAACTGGCAACTGTACTGTGGCGTTCTCTTGCAAAGTAATTTCTCATAACTGTTGTTCATACACACCGTCTGATCACTCAGTACACGGCTGTGTACCTTGAAAAATACAATATATAGGCCTTAACTGGCAACTGTACTGTTCGTTCTCTTGCAAAGTAATTTCTCATAACTGTTGTTCATACACACCGTCTGATCACTGAGTACACGGCTGTGTACCTTGAAAAATACAATATATAGGCCTTAACTGGCAACTGTACTGTGCGTTCTCTTGCAAAGTAATTTCTCATAACTGTTGTTCATACACACCGTCTGATCACTCAGTACACGGCTGTGTACCTTGAAAAATACAATATATAGGCCTTAACTGGCAACTGTACTGTGCGTTCTCTTGCAAAGTAATTTCTCATAACTGTTGTTCATACACACCGTCTGATCACTCAGTACACGGCTGTGTACCTTGAAAAATACAATATATAGGCCTTAACTGGCAACTGCACTGTGCGTTCTCTTGCAAAGTAATTTCTCATAACTGTTGTTCATACACACCGTCTGATCACTGAGTACACGGCTGTGTACCTTGAAAAATACAATATATAGGCCTTAACTGGCAACTGTACTGTGCGTTCTCTTGCAAAGTAATTTCTCATAACTGTTGTTCATACACACGGTCTGATCACTGAGTACACGGCTGTGTACCTTGAAAAATACAATATATAGGCCTTAACTGGCAACTGCACTGTGCGTTCTCTTGCAAAGTAATTTCTCATAACTGTTGTTCATACACACCGTCTGATCACTCAGTACACGGCTGTGTACCTTGAAAAATACAATATATAGGCCTTAACTGGCAACTGTACTGTGCGTTCTCTTGCAAAGTAATTTCTCATAACTGTTGTTCATACACACCGTCTGATCACTGAGTACACGGCTGTGTACCTTGAAAAATACAATATATAGGCCTTAACTGGAAACTGTACTGTGCGTTCTCTTGCAAAGTAATTTCTCATAACTGTTGTTCATACAGGTGTGTCTGATCACTGAGTACACGGCTGTGTACCTTGAAAAATACAATATATAGGCCTTAACTGGCAACTGTACTGTGCGTTCTCTTGCAAAGTAATTTCTCATAACTGTTGTTCATACACACCGTCTGATCACTCAGTACACGGCTGTGTACCTTGAAAAATACAATATATAGGCCTTAACTGGCAACTGCACTGTGCGTTCTCTTGCAAAGTAATTTCTCATAACTGTTGTTCATACACACCGTCTGATCACTGAGTACACGGCTGTGTACCTTGAAAAATACAATATATAGGCCTTAACTGGCAACTGTACTGTGCGTTCTCTTGCAAAGTAATTTCTCATAACTGTTGTTCATACACACCGTCTGATCACTGAGTACACGGCTGTGTACCTTGAAAAATACAATATATAGGCCTTAACTGGCAACTGTACTGTGCGTTCTCTTGCAAACTAATTTCTCATAACTGTTGTTCATACACACCGTCTGATCACTCAGTACACGGCTGTGTACCTTGAAAAATACAATATATAGGCCTTAACTGGCAACTGTACTGTGCGTTCTCTTGCAAAGTAATTTCTCATAACTGTTGTTCATACACACCGTCTGATCACTGAGTACACGGCTGAGTACCTTGAAAAATACAATATATAGGCCTTAACTGGCAACTGTACTGTTCGTTCTCTTGCAAAGTAATTTCTCATAACTGTTGTTCATACACACCGTCTGATCACTGAGTACACGGCTGTGTACCTTGAAAAATACAATATATAGGCCTTAACTGGCAACTGTACTGTGCGTTCTCTTGCAAAGTAATTTCTCATAACTGTTGTTCATACAGGTGTGTCTGATCACTGAGTACACGGCTGTGTACCTTGAAAAATACAATATATAGGCCTTAACTGGCAACTGTACTGTGCGTTCTCTTGCAAAGTAATTTCTCATAACTGTTGTTCATACACACCGTCTGATCACTCAGTACACGGCTGTGTACCTTGAAAAATACAATATATAGGCCTTAACTGGCAACTGTACTGTGGCGTTCTCTTGCAAAGTAATTTCTCATAACTGTTGTTCATACACACCGTCTGATCACTGAGTACACGGCTGTGTACCTTGAAAAATACAATATATAGGCCTTAACTGGCAACTGTACTGTTCGTTCTCTTGCAAAGTAATTTCTCATAACTGTTGTTCATACACACCGTCTGATCACTGAGTACACGGCTGTGTACCTTGAAAAATACAATATATAGGCCTTAACTGGCAACTGTACTGTGCGTTCTCTTGCAAAGTAATTTCTCATAACTGTTGTTCATACAGGTGTGTCTGATCACTGAGTACACGGCTGTGTACCTTGAAAAATACAATATATAGGCCTTAACTGGCAACTGTACTGTGCGTTCTCTTGCAAAGTAATTTCTCATAACTGTTGTTCATACACACCGTCTGATCACTCAGTACACGGCTGTGTACCTTGAAAAATACAATATATAGGCCTTAACTGGCAACTGTACTGTGCGTTCTCTTGCAAAGTAATTTCTCATAACTGTTGTTCATACACACCGTCTGATCACTGAGTACACGGCTGTGTACCTTGAAAAATACAATATATAGGCCTTAACTGGCAACTGTACTGTGCGTTCTCTTGCAAAGTAATTTCTCATAACTGTTGTTCATACACACCGTCTGATCACTGAGTACACGGCTGTGTACCTTGAAAAATACAATATATAGGCCTTAACTGGCAACTGTACTGTGCGTTCTCTTGCAAACTAATTTCACGGCTGTGAAGGCAAAATATTGTAAAAAAAAAAAAAATGCGGCGGGGGGCTAGCGGAATAGGACGTGGACGAGGACGGGGGCGCGGAAATGCTGTTGGGGGCCTTGTTGAAGCCAGTGGGGATACAATGCGTGCTGGTGAGGGTCAGCCAGGATCCCGCTCATCCAGAATCCCTGCCTTTATGGGACAGTTAAGCAGGGGGCGGGTTACACCGCTGTTGAGGCCTGAGCAGGTTGAACAGGTGGTGCAATGGATAGCCGATAGCGCTTCCACACAGTTGTCCACCAGCCAGTCATCCACACAGTCTCACTCTGACCCTCCTTCCTCCACACCTGGCCAACAGAGTCATCCCACCCTTGACCCCTCCCAGGAGCTCTTTTCGGGTCCTTTTTCAGATGTGGCCGGAAGAATCCCAGGAGCTAGGAGAGGAATTTGTTTGTAGTGATGCCCAAACCCTTGAGTTTTCGCCATCTCCTGCTGATGTGGACCCTGAGCCAGCATCTGTTATCATGAGCGATGATGATGATGAGACGCAGTTGCCATCAAGGGAGGCTGTTGGAATGTCCAGTGGGCAGGAGGAGGAGCAGAGTGAGGAAGAGGAGGTGGTGGATGACGAAATGACCGACCCCACTTGCCAGGGGTGATGTCCAGCGGGGAAAGCAGTGGAGAGGTGGTGGTCTGCGCAGCACCGAAAAAGGCAGCAAGAGGCAGAGGGATGTCCACAGGCAGAGGGATGTCCACAGGCAGAGGGATGTCCAAAGGCAGAGGATGTCCACAGGCAGAGGGATGTCCACAGGCAGAGGACAGTCCAGACAAAGTAGTGAGGCCACAGCCAGCACGGCCGAAGCTGTTCCCGGCAGCGGGCAGTCGCGCGAAGCTCCCCCATCGAGGCCTCGTACTTCTGTGGTGTGGAGATTTTTTAATGTTTGTGCGGATGACAAACTGAGCGCGGTTTGCACACTCTGCCACTCAAAACTTGAGTAGGGGCTCTGAGAAGAGCAATCTGACCACCTCAGGCATGCGGCGTCACTTGGAAGTCAAGCACTGGGCTGAGTGGGAGAGAGCAAACGCAATACAAACTGCGCCCGGTCCTGCTGCCACTGCCTCTTCCCCTTTGTTGTGTGCTGCCACTGCGGTCCAGACCTC
>ONZH01000622.1:0-36350 GCA_900303285.1 Rhinella marina | reverse complement strand
GGAAGGCTCCTGACTATGACGGTACCTGCATACGGTGCAGAAAAATCTGCAAAAACTCTGCGCCAAAAACGCACAAAAAAGCACATAAATCTGCAATATTTATTGCATTCTTTGTGCATTTTTTTATGCAGTATTTAGTGTGGATTTGATGCAGATTTTCCGTAGATCTCATCCTTCCATGAAAAAGGGTGAACTTGGCGTAACAGAAACGCGACAATTTACATGTTGCAGATTTCAAAATCCGCGCAGCACATCACTGTACGCACCTAAGAAAAAAAAATCTAATTGTACACGAGGTTTGTGTAATCTTATACACTTTGCTGGTACTGTATCACGCTGCAGTTTTTCTGCATGAAATCAGTGCTGTAAGGCCCCTTTCACGTGAGCAAGTTTTCCACGCGGGTGCAATGCATGACATGAACTCATAGCACCCGAAACTGAATCCTGACCCATTCATTTCAATGGGTCTGTGCACATGAGTGTTTTTTTTAAGCATCAGTCCTGCGTTGCGTGAAAAACGCAGCATGTTCTATATTCTGTGTTTTTCACACAGCCCCGGCGCCGTAGAAGTGAATGGGGCTTCAGTGAAAACGCATTGCATCCTGAAGAAAGTGCGGATACAATGCATTTTTCACTGATGGTTGCTAAGAGATGTTGTTTGTAAACTTTCAGTTTTTTATCAGGCGCATTAAAAACGCATCAAAACGCATCGCACCCGCGCGGAAAAAACTGAACAACTGAACGCAATCGCAGACAAAACTGACTGGACTTGCTTGCAAAATGGTGCGAGTTTTCCTGAACACATCCGGACCTAATCCGTCACGCTCGTGTGAAAGGGGCCTAAAACTGTGAGTAATCCGCACCCTAAGGCGGGGGTCACATGGGACTGAATAGCTATGGATTTGCTATTACGGATTTTTGTGCGGCAAATTCAATGCAGCATTGTACAGAACCAGCAAAGGGGATGAGAATTTCTGTATTCTCATCCACATTCTGCGTAAAAAAAAGAACGCTGCAGAAAAGCTGCTGTATTACGGATTTGAAATCAGCGGAACGGCAATTTATTATCCATTGGAAAGAGTGAAATCTGCTGGCTTTTCCACTGCAAAAAGTGCATTTATTACATGCCGTTTTGTTGTGGTTTTTCATGTTTTTGTTTTTTTTTTGCGGAGTAAACACAGCAAAAACCGCATCGGAATTTTCCACTGGATTTTCCGTCACGTGTGTCCCTGGCCTAATGGTCATCCAAGCAGACGCCTGGAAAAAGCAGAGAGAGAAAAAGCGCTGTGGCCGATCAGCAGGGGGTCACAGAGGTTCTAGCAACATGACACCAATGTCTTTGATGAGCCAACCCAATGAAATTGTGTCCAATGACCAAAGTCCTAATGGTTTCCATTCCTACATACTGACTATTGATTTTTCTTATGACATGGTACAGTTTGCATCCCTCATAGATGGAACGGAAAGTTGCTGAACGTTCTCCCTGCTGTCCTTCATGACAAGTTGCCAAACTACATAATACAATGTTGTCATTGGACCCGCTCCCATTAGCAGTAGGAGCTTTGTGAAAGTAACATTTTAGGCCGTGGGGAATTTCATATACCTCATAGGTGCCTAGAAAAAATAGAACCTCAGCATACTGCAGGCTGGAGATTATGGCAGCCTGTATTCTGGAAATAGTGTAAGGCTACTTTCACACTAGCGTTTCTATTTTCCGGTATTGAGATCTGTCATAGGGTCTCAATACCGGAGAAAAAAAAAAAAAACACTTCCGTTTTGTCCCCATTCATTGTCAATGGGGACAAAATGTAACTGAACAGAACTCAGTGCTCCAAAAAGTATTCTGTTTGGTTGCGTTCTCATACCGGAGAGCAGCATGCTGCGGTTTTCTTTCCGTCATGAGATGCGGAGCAAGATGGATCCGTCATGACTCACAATGCAAGTCAATGGGGATGGATCCGTTTTCTCTAACACAATCTGACACAATAGAAAACGGATCCGTCCCCATTGACTTTCAATGGAGTTCATGACGGATCCGTCTTGGCTATGTTAAAGATAATACAACCGGATCCGTTCATAATGGATGCAGATGGTTGTATTATCAGTAACGGAAGCGTTTTTGCTGAACCCTGCCAGATCCACAAAAAAAGCTAGTGTGAAAGTAGTCTTAGAATCCCGCCAATCAGAATCAGCTGTTTGAAGAGGCCAATTCCAGTTAGGGCTCATACAGACGAATGTATTTTCTTTCCGCGCCTATTCCGGGTTGTTTTTTTTGCAGACCGCAAAATACATACAGTCGTGTGCATGAGCCCTTATAGGGATTTCTAAGCTTACATCATTTATTTACTCCGGCCTCTTCCTAGACTAGTCACGTCGTGTTCATCGTTAAGCTGGCCTAGTGCAGCTCTGTCTCATTTGAGCTGCAATACCAAACATAGCCACTATACAATGTACGGCGCTGTGCTTGGTATGCTGCGAGGAGGCAGCGGCACTCACTGGAGCTCTGCGGCCTCCTCAATCAACTGATCGTCGGGGGTGCCGGGCTTCGGACCCCCGCCGATGAAATATTGATTACCTATCCTGAGTATATGGCATCAAACCCCCGAAAATCCCCGTTAATGGTGTGCATTATTCATGGGATAACCCCTTTAAAAATGTGGGCTTAGGCTACTTTCACACTAGCGGCAGCACGGATCCGGCACCTAAAGGGTGCCGACGGATCCGTACTGCCACTGATACATGTGTGGAGCCGGAGCAGCGCTCCGGCCCCACACATGTTGACACAGACACAGAGAGCATACATACATACAGAATACATACATACTTACATACTCCAGCCAGGGACGCCGGCAGCACGTCTTCACGCGCCTCCTGCGCGCAGTGATAACGATTCCCCACAGCGCCCTCTGCTGGGCGCAGTGGGGAAACGTCATAGCTGCGCGCAGGCGCGCAGGAGGCGCGTGAAGACATGCTGCTGGCGTCCCTGGCTGGAGTATGTGAGTATGTATGTATGTCTGTATGTATTTCTGTAGCCGTATCCGGAATGACCCCCCATTGCAAGTCAATGGAGGACAGATCCGGATTACTGGTGTGTCACCCCAAACGGATCCGTCCCCATTGACTTGCATTGGGGGTCATTCCGGATCCGGCTTGGTGCGGATGCCTGGACCGGAGAGCAAACCGCAGCATGCTGCGGTTTGCTCTCCGGTCTGAAGACTGAACAGAATGCTTTCAGGAGCATTCCGTTGTCTTCAGTTCAGTTTTGTCCCCATTGACAATGAATGGGGACAAAACTGAAGCGTTTTATTCCGGTATTGAGCCCCTATGACGGAACTCAGTACCGGAATTTAAAAACGCTAGTGTGAAAGTAGCTTTAGACAATTAGCTAATATTCTCTAAACTTACATTATGAATTTACTGCTGGCAGGATTTCATCCCAGGTGAAGCCGTCCAGACACTTTGTCCATGCGGTAGGGAGGATTTCTCATACTTATCACTTAGATAACGGAGATGCGTGTCTGCAGTTTCACTGTAAATAAATCGATGTCTCCAGATTAGTTTTATTATTAATATGAACGCCTTATGCCACAGTTAAAGAGTGTTTTCAGCAAATTTGAGGACAAAGACCAATTAAGCACGACCATTTCCATGTAACTGAGGACTTCCAGTTACAGCTTTTACCTGTAACCTGAATTATACTAATCAGCAGTGAATTCTTACAATGACATTACGCCTCTGATTTCAATAGCCTCAAAATTCTGGTCTCCAACTTCATTGGAGGTTCCTTTGGCCCACCATAGGAAATTATTCTCAGGGCCCAACTTTTATATCATCATTATAGTCAAATAAGTTAAGGTATCTATGAAATAGACCCTAGCGGTGATTGGCTCCAAAGTCAGATCCAAATATTTTTTCACCTGGAACTTTGGCCATCAGCATGATATCACAGCCTGAGCCCACCAGAAGATACTCTGGTACTTTGGTGGTCCAGTCTGACCCTGTCCAACTTTCTACCTTATCCCAGGAGGTTCAGCTTCTAGGATTCCCTATTATTACGTTTTAGCCCAGATGATACTTCTCTGCTATCCAGAGTGTCTTTCAGTTTTGTCCTCCTTCTTCGCCCCCCACATACTAAAACTCAACTTGGAGAACCTTTAATCCATCGTCTTTTCCTCATCTAACTGAACCAAACTATCAGACCTATCAATCAAAGCTAACGGCCACCCAAGTTTGCTGCCATGGGATAGGTTTTGATTCCACCCTGTCTTTAAAACTGTATATCCAAGCTATTAACACCTCCTGCTTCTTCCAACTCAAAAACATTTCTCATATCCATCCTTTCTTCAAGTCAACAAAAATGGCATGTTCTTCATATTCTCTCCCGCCTAGTCTACTGCAACCTCCTCTTCTGTGGTCTCCAATCTAACACTCTTCTATCTCTCCAATCTACCCTCAAAATACTGCTCAATTAATCCACATCTACCCTTGTGTCTCCTCCACCTCCACTCTTTCCCAATCCCTTTACTGGCTCTATAAATAGCCAGTAAATTCCAATCAAAATATTAACAATGACATAGAAGACCGTCCACAACCTGTCCACTCCATACATCCCTGACCTAATCTCCCGCTACTTCCCCACACACAAGTCCTCTTTTCTTTGCTCTCTTCCTCTGCTCACATAATCAACATATTTCTCATGCATCCCTCATATGCCGGAACTTGTTACCACAACCACACAGACTCTTCCCCCACCTTTGAAAAATTCAAAAAAGCAATCTAAAAAACCACCTATTCAGGAGAGCCTATGACCTACAATAACCCTTCTGCCTCTACAGAGCTACTGTATAGAAGCAGTAGCTATCCTCACCTACAGTCTCCTTCCCCTTCCCTAGGAGTTTGTAAGTCCTCACAAGCAAGGTCCTCACCCCCTCTGTACCAGTTTGTGACTTATTTAGTTCATGTTTTTTGTATTTGGTTTTGTCATGTACTTAAACTCTTTTTATTATATCTACAGTACCCTGAAATTAATGGCACCTTAAAGGGGTTTTCTGGGTGTTTGATATTGATGACCTCTCCTCTGGGAGGTCAGCACAGCGCCGTTCATTGTATAGTGGCTACGCTTGGTATTGCAGCTCAGCGCCATTCACTTGAATGGGACTGAGTTGCGTCTAGGCTATGTGACCGATGTACTCACTGGAGCACTGCATTCTCTTCAAGCAGCTGTTTGACAGGGGTGCCAGGGTACGGTATCCTCTGATTTGATGACCTAGTCTCGGAAAACCTGAGGATAGGCCATTACTATTAAAGTCTCAGAAAACCCCGTTAAATAAATAATAATATAGTAACCATAAAATACATATCATAAGTAATCTAAGTCATTAGATTTCTATAGACTCCTATGGTCTTCTAATTATCCCTTGGTCATAGAGAGAGGTCCTGTTGGGCGGGTATAACTCTCTGTTAGCTCAGTGTTAGGGCATATCCTTTCCAGAAAGATTAATGTGACCAGAAGGAAATGAAGTGGCAGTGGTTCTATATACTGGATGTGCTCTATAGGGCTATATTAAACCAAATATCAATACAACTTCTCAAATTGAAGATTTTACCAAATGTGGAGCTCACTTTATATTTTCATGACCTACAAAGATGATGAAAAATCAAAGTTTTGTGCAATTGCGTATCCAAGTCACATAATTATAAGGCATGAAAAACTCAGTTGGCAGACCCCAAACGATAGTGGCTCATCATCTTTTTGGTATGTCTTGGACAGACTTAGGAGCTACATTCAGACGGGCAAAGAATTCTTGGAGTACATTTGTATAATAGTGGGTCACTGAATTCTGCTCAGACACTGGGAGCGGCAGAATCCTCAAATTGTTCCAGGAGAGGCTCCGCAGCAGGACAAAGGAGTCTGTTTCTTTGGTCCACCACTTATAGTACTGCACTTTCTAAATGGGGTTTTCTGGGGCTTCCTTAGGTAATTCTGTGAACAAGAATCACAAACTGCTTAAGGCTACTTTCACACTGGCGTTTACAAATTCCGGTATTGAGTTCCGTCATAGGGGCGCAAATACCGGAATAAAAACGCTTCAGTTTTCCTCCCCATTCATTGTCAATGGGGACAAAACTGAACTGAAGAGAACCGAATGCTCCAAAATGCATTTCGTTCAGTTCTCTTCAGTATACAGACCGGAGAGCAAACTGCAACATGCTGCGGTTTGCTCTCCGGTCTGGGCATCCGAACCAAGACGGATCCGGAATGACCCCCAATGCAAGTCAATGGGGATGAATCCGTTTGGTGTGACACACTAGTAAACGGATCCGTCCTCCATTGACTTTCAGTGGAGTTCATGACGGACCGGTCACCTGCACTTTTCCCCACAGCTCCTCTCTCCCTCCAGCAGAGGGCGCTGTGGGGAATCTTCCCTTCCTTTGTGCGCCGTCCTCCTCCTCCTGTGCTGTCCGGAGCTGCTGGGGCCTATGTAAGTATGTACAGTATGTATGTAAATGTATGTATGTATGTATGTAAGTGTATGTATGTATGTATGTATGTTAGTGAGACTGTGTCTGCCACGTGTGGGGCCGGAGCGTGGTGCCGCTAGTGTGAAAGTGGCCTAAAGGGTTTTACCAGGACTTAGAAAAGGTCACCAGTCTCAGATCTTTGGAGGTCTGACACCCACAACCCCAACCGATCAGCTGTTTTGGACAGCCACCGGGAGCTATGCAGTGGACAGAGGCAGAAGGTTCCATCCCCTTTGTAGTTTTTGGTGCCAGCCAAGGGTGTAGCTATAGGGGGTGCAGAAGTAGCAGTCGTTACTGGGCCCAGGAGCCTGAGGGGGCCCAAAGACCCTTGTCCCACATAAAGAAGACACCAGTATTATAGAAAGTCCATGCTGGTCAGGTTACACCTGGAGGAAAGGGGTTAGATCAAGAATTTGGCATGGGGGAGGGTGCTGTTTCAAATTTGCTATGTGCTTCCCTGGCCACAAAGCACTGAGGGAAGGGGGGGCCCAAGCTGAACTCTTGCACCAGGGCCCATGAGCCTTTAGCTGAGCCCCTGAGGCCAGCATACTGCCGCTCAGCTCTTTTCTGCAGTCTGTTTCTCCTTCTCAGTGAATCCGTCAGCGAGCTGGTCTGAGGGCTCAATCTGTACACCTTATGTCTAGTTCCCTGACAGCTCATAAACACTTACTTTAAAGGCAATACCTCAATTTTACCAGCAAGATTGTGCAGATCTTGAGCAGTCTTTTTGTCACACCATGTCTTCTTACTTCGATAGAGCAGCTTACAGAAATAATTTACTCATTTAAAGGGTTATTCCCATCTTGGACAATGTGGGCATATCGCTAGGATATGCCCCCATTATCTTATAGGTGCTGGTCCCACCGCTGGCACCCATGCCTATATCGAGAACGGAAGAAGTGAAGAAGGGCGCACTGCACATGTGCAGCCGCCCTCCATTCATTTCTATGGGTCCGGCGAAAATAGCCGAGCGCCGGGAAACCTGGGGTCCTCCAGGTGCAGCGCTTCCTGCTCCGTTCTCGATATAGGTGCGGGTCACAGCGGTGGGACCCGCACCTATCAGACAATGGGGGCATATCCTAGCAATATGCCCCCATTGTCTATGATGGGAATACCCCTTTAAACACAAGGACAGGTGACAGATATTTGAGAACGCAATTTTCTAACTCTCTAAGCCGCAGACCCAACATTGAGATCTACTAGTCTCTTTCGTAAGGTCTACTAGTAGAACACAATCCACTATTTGGTGTACACTCTGGTGTACACTCTATAGACCAAGCACCTGACATAAATGAATCACGTTATCATACATATGAAGAGGAGTAAATTCATTTTTACATCTCGAGGCCCAATCTACACAATCTAATGTGTATGAAATGTTTGGCTCATGTTCATAGGTTGGGGGATAAAGGATTGGATATGTTGAGTTGCTACATGCCTGGACCCTTGCTTTTTAAGGATAATAACCCACCACCAGAGGTGTCTGGCACCTTATTCCCCTCTCACTTATACTTTCTTGGACAAATAGCAGCAGATAAGCAAAGGGCAAAGCATGCTGCGTGAGAAGGAGTCTTCCTTCTACCAAATGTTACAGCAGCAGAAGGTGAAAGAGTCTTCCTACCTCACGTACGTTGCAAAAGTGACATGCTTAAGGGGGCCTTAGGGCCTGAATATCAGTGCAGAACAGATCTGATGTAAAGTCCCTGCCTAAGGACAAGGAGTGGCTGTCACCATGGCTGTGACCAAAAGATGGTTGTGTATGGCATTGGTAGCCTACAGAACCATAGAAGGAGAGAAAATCTCATGCTCACGAGCCTGTGACGGAGGTGGACTGCGGTGATTCAGTAGCCTGAGTCATGGAGGGGCAGCTGGAGAGAGTGAGTGTGGGAAGAGAGGGAGTCTCCCTCCCTGCAAGTGTGCCACCGATGAGACCGCTACAGATGAAACTGCAGCAGTGATGACAGCTACCAACGAGCTGCTATGAAGAATGGAAGTAAAGGTAGTCTCTCTGAACCACTAGTGTGCAAGGAGAGAGGAGACCCTTAGCTTAAGCACTTGAGGCCTGAGACATGTAACACTGCCTATGAAGCCGGAAGGTCTCCCTTGGGGCTAGTGATGGAGTTAATGAACTGTATATAGTTTACAAGACTTTACATTTAAAGAGGACCTTTCATCACTCCTCTATTCTTATGTCTCTGTGTTCTGCCGTTCCTTTATTATTTCTACTAGAAGCTATGAATGAATTACTAGCAGTCTGCAGTAAGGTTACAGAGGGGAGGTAACCAGTTGGGGGGGTGTACCTGCACAGTCTGAAAATGGCAGCACTGATTGGATAGAATCAGTCTGTGCAGGTACACACCCCCAACTGGTTACCTCCCCTCTGTACCCTTACTGCAGACTGCTTGCAATTCATTCATAACTTCTAGTAGAAATAATAAAAGAAAGGCACAACTAGAGATGAGCGAATCTATTCGTTGATTCGTATCGAATCTTGGAAAATTTTCAAAGTGAATCCGAATATTAGGTGATTCGCTCCGTTAAGATTCGAAAATGTTCCTAAGGCTTTCTACACATTCGCTATGTACTTGTCTGATAAATTATAAGTTACTCTATACGCTGTTGCGTACGAATTCAAGTAATTAGCAAACTTTTACTGTTAGTTCGTTTATTCGTGCGCAAAAGCCCGGGAAGAAAGCGGTCACCTGACCTAGTGGGCAGGGCTTGCTCTGATTGGCTCAGGCTCGGTAAGCCAGTGACGCATCACTTCTGCTGCGACTGCTGAGACGAGCAGAAGCACTGTGTGTGTGAAGTTCTGAGATACTGAGACCTGTGTTGTTGAAAAATTGGGGGTGTAATTGTTCAGGGAATCCATATTACACATCAGGGATACTGCAGGACAAGTGCAGGGATAGAGACTAGTAGAGAGACTGGGAGAGAGATAGGGAGAGAGAGACAGGGAGAGAGACAGGGACAAAGACAAAGACCAGCTGCAGGGCCACAGAGTGAAGTGCAAAAATGTCTGGAATGGATAAGCAAAAGGGGTCCAGTTCCAGCCAGACCTCGAGCTCTAAAAAAAAAAGGAGAAGGTGGCACAGGGCAGCAGTGCCAAAGGATCTGTAGACAGAGCTTCTACTTGTAGTATTCGCAATACTTGGCCGTTGTTCCACCGGGCTAACGCACCGAGGTGCAAAATTGTGCTGCCACTCCAGTGTTGAAAAGAAGGGAAAAGATTCTGGCCCCTGTGATACATGGTGAAGCAGCTAACATGTTACCTGCCCCTGTATGCAGAATGTAAAAAGAGTACTGGCCCCTCTGTGATACAAGTGTTGATGAGGTTGGTGCGACAACTGCTCAGGCATAGGAGGGGCTCCACAAAATCAGGGAGCGACCTTTTGGGAGTAAAAGCTTGCTACAGGGGGTGAGCACTGGGAAAGACCTGCTGCAGAGGCTGCTGCAGCAGGTGATCAAGGGGCACAGTATGCAGAGGGAGTAGGAGTTGCAAAAGTGGTAAAGTGGCATGGCATGGATCCTCAGGATAGGGCATCAATATGATATTGGGGCTATTCCTTCAGCGCTGGTGCACCTAGCATTTTTGCAGGCCAAGTCAAAAATTGAACCCCCCCCCATCCCCATGCCAATTTCTCACCCTAACCTTTTCCCTCCTAACATTACATATATCACTACAGAACATACAGGGTAAGGCTACATTCACACGACAGTTGTTTTTGTGGCCTCCGATCCGCATATTTTGCGGGTCAGATGCGAACCCATTCACTTCAATGGGTTAGCAAAAAAATGCGGACAGCAGACAGTGTGTGTATTTCCATTCCTATTTTTGTCCGTTTTGCGGACAAGGATAGGCATTGTTACAGCAGATCCGCAAAAAAAACGGATGCCATACGGAACATCATCCATTTTTTTTTGCGGATCCGCAATTTGCAGACTGCAAAACGCAATGTTCGTGTGAATATAGCCTAATACAGCGCCCCATATACCTCTTACATCCAGTATAATACAGCGCCCCATACCTCTTACATCCAGTATAATACAGCGCCCTATACCTCTTACATCCAGTATAATACAGCGCCCCATACCTCTTACATCCAGTATAATATACAGCCCCATACCTCTTACATCCAGTATAATACAGCCCTCATACCTCTTACATCCAGTATAATACAGCGCCCCATACCTCTTACATCCAGTATAATACAGCCCCTCATACCTCTTACATCCAGTATAATACAGCGCCCCATACCTCTTACATCCAGTATAATACAGGGCCCCATACCTCTTACATCCAGTATAATACAGCGCCCCATACCTCTTACATCCAGTATAATACAGCCCCTCATACCTCTTACATCCAGTTATAATACAGCGCCCCATACCTCATTACATCCAGTATAATACAGCGCTCCATACCTCTTACATCCAGTATAATACAGCGCCCATACCTCTTACATCCAGTATAATACAGCGCCCCATACCTCATACATCCAGTATAATACAGCGCCCCATACCTCATACATCCAGTATAATATAGCACCCCATACCTCTTACATCCAGTATAATACAGCGCCCCATACCTCATACATCCAGTATAATACAGCGCCCATACCTCTTACATCCAGTATAATACAGCGCCCCATACCTCCCCATACCATACCTCTACATCCAGTATAATACAGCGCCCCATACCTCTTACATCCAGTATATAATACAGCGCCCCATACCTCTTACATCCAGTATAATACAGCGCCCCATACCTCTTACATCCAGTATAATACAGCCCCTCATACCTCTTACATCCAGTATAATACAGCGCCCCATACCTCATACATCCAGTATAAATACAGCGCCCCATACCTCTTACATCCAGTATAATACAGCGCCCCATACCTCTTACATCCAGTATAATACAGCCCCATACCTCTTACATCCAGTATAATACAGCCCCTCATACCTCTTACATCCAGTATAATACAGCCCTCATACCTCTTACATCCAGTGACGTCTCCTCTGATGTAGATCTTCTCTTTCCTCATCTTCTCCTTTCAGACCAGACGCCATTTTTCATCTCTGCAGTTTGACAGAAAAAAAATCTTAGTTTACTACTTTTCCATCATCCTCCAGTCTTCTGGACACAAATCATCCTACCACCCCAGTACTGTGCCACTAGTACCACACAGATAGTGTCCTTCAATAATTATTGGCACACAGTGTCCTAAAATAACTGTGCCCAGCAAATAGTGTCCCTGACAGTAATAGTGTAAACATAACGTCCCCCAGAAATAACTGCGCGCTGATACTGTGCCAGGTGCCCCTCACAGTAATAGTGCCCCCACAGTAATAGTGCTCCCCAAAGTCCCAACTAATAATTCTCTGCCAGAGTGCACTTGTTAGTAATAGTGCCCCCCAACAGTACTAATGTCCCCACTGTGCCCCAGAAGTAATAATGCTTCCATAGTGCCCATAATAGTAATCATGTTCCCCAGAGAACCCCAGTAGTAATAATTCTCCTTATAATGTGCCAGTGCAAAAAAAACCTTTTAATGCCCCCAGTTGAGCTAATGTCCCCATAGTGCCCCCATAATGTGCCAGTAAAAATACCCCTATATAGTGCCCTCAGTAAATGCCCCCATAGTGCTCCTCTCCCCCTTCCTCATAGAGCCCCATAATGTACCAGTATAAAATGCCCCTACATAGTGCCCCAGTAGATGCCCTCAGTGTTCCCCATAATTTGCAAGTATAAAATACCCCTTCTTAGTGCCACCTGTAGATGCCCCCATAGTACCCGCCATAATGTGTCCCACTATAAAATGCCCATATACAGAGACCCCCATATAAAATACCCCTTCTTTGTGGCCTCAGTAGATACACCCATAGTGCCCCCCAATAATGTGCCAGTAAGAAGAGCCCCCAATAATCTGCCAGTAAGAAGTGCCCCCATAGTGCCCCCCAATAATGTGCCAGTAAGAAGTACCCCAATAATGTGCCAGTAAGAAGTACCCCAAATATGTGCCAGAAGTGCCCCCAAAGACACTAAGTCCTGCAGCCTATCAGATGAATGGGGAAGGGAGACGCCTCTCCCCTCCCTTGCTCCACCGCAGCACTATTCATCTGTATTGCTGTCCTGAGGACGGCGATACAGATGACTATGGAGATGAGCGCTTCCACAATGGAATATATGGTGCCCTCAGTAAATGCCCCCATAGTGCTCCTTTCCCCCTTCCTCATAGTGCCCCCATAATGTACCAGTATAAAAATCCCCTACATAGTGCACAGTTTGGGCCGGTGTGTCTAGTCAATACAAAACTGCCCTGAATGGTCCAGTGACAAGCCCATACTACTTCAATAACATCATTAATCCAGTCATTGTGCCTCTGCATAAACAACACAGGCCTAATTTCATCTTCATGGAGGACAATGCACCAGCTCATCGAGGTCACATCATTAGGGAACGGCTGCTGGAGACTGGGGGCCTCAAATGCAGTGGCCTGCACTTTCTCCAGACCTGAATCCCATTGAAAACCTATGTGTAGAGTCGCTGTGTAGAGGCTCGTAACTCTGTACCCAGAACCTCAATGACCTGAGGCCGCCCTACTGGGATGCCATGCCTCAGCAGACAATAAGATGACTTGTGAACAGCAGGAGACATCGTTGTCAAGCTGTAATTGACGCTCAAGGCCACATGACAAGTTACTGAGACACTGACATTTTTGTGGAGATATACCCAGCACCGGTGTGGGCTTTTTTTTCAATAGTTTGAGATTAGAAACTCGCCATTGATGCTTCTACTTAAATGCCCAGACCGGGGTCTCTGCAGTGTCTAGACATCCCGCTCTGAGAGGAAGGCTCTTGACTATTTGAAACCACTTTCAGCTCGGGCTAGTATATGAGGTCCTGACTGGTGGACCACCCTCTGAATAGGGCACAGGGCATTGAAAAAAAAAGAAAAAAAAACCCATGTAGTTAGTAACAGCTTAACCCGCACTTATACATTTGGCAACTGCCTATGAAGCAATTCCCTAATATTGCTGCAGAATATAAACCACCATAGACCTCAGCATCTGCAGGGTGGGGGTGTGGCCCTCCATCTCCCCTCTTATTGCCTTGCTCTATTATTGGACTGCTGATCTTAGAAGTATATTAGGGAATTGCTGCTTAGGCTATTTCCCATTGATAGCCCTGAATAAATCAGTGACAGGGGTGTAAGGGAGCGTGTCAGGTCAGTGACAGTGGCTGTGGGTGGCACCTGCTAGGTAAGCACACAGTACATGGAGCACAAGGCTTCTGCAGATCCCAGATTACTCCTGACATCACCTTGGACCGCAGTGACAGCGTCCCTCTGGCGCCCCCTACCACGCTCAGCGGTACTGCACCCACCCTATTCTGTCGTTCTTCATCTGGTTCAATTTCTGTTACTTCAGCATCTCCACCATCAGCAGCTGCCTGTTAACCCCTCCTGTTCCAAGCTCCAGGGCCCCCCCAAATCTCCTCACCCGTGCTGCTCTGGCTAAGCCTCCCTCTTGTCGGGGGTGTTAGCTGGCTACCCCCCAGCTCAGAGGGATAATTCCTCACGTCCCTCAGCTTCGAAAGATCCAGCAGGGCCAATGAGGAGGAGGCTGCCCCTGGTCCCCGGCCGCTGATTGGTCCTCCCTCTCTGCTGATTGCCCTGGAAACCCTAAACAGGGGAGAGGAGGGAGAGGAGGGAGAGGAGGATGCTCGGGGAGGAGGGAGAGGAGGGACTGCCTGCAGCCGGCTACATGTGGAGCTGCCGGGCTGAGAGAGCTGCGAGGAAGCCTCGGGGTGAGTGCTACAGCAGGTGGAGGGCAGGGGGGCAAAGGGGCAATAATCAGGGGGGAGGGGGGCAATAATGGGAGGGGGGTGTAGGGTGCATCTGTCCTATTGTAGAGGATGCAGGTGTCATCTGAAATGTATAGGGAGGATATAACGGTAATAATATACAGGCTGTAGGTGCAGGATAATTGACATATTGTATAGCAAATGTAGATGATGGAGGTGTAATATACAATATAATGTACAACTGTGATAATATACAGGCTGTTAGGTGCAAGATGATAATGTGACATTATATAGCAAATAGAGATGATGGATGTGCAGTATGTAATAGATAACTAATAATAATAGAGGATATAGGTGCAGTATACAATATAAATAGATAACTAATATATAGAGGATTATAGGTGCAGTATATAAATATAATATAATAATAATATAGAGGATATAGGTGCAGTATACAATATAATAGATAACTAATAATATAGAGGATATAGGTGCAGGATAATGTATAGTGTAACATATTGTATCGCAAATAGAGATGATAAAAGATAGTATGTAATAGACAACTGTGATAATATAGAAGATATAGGTGCAGTATACAATATAAAGTAACATTATATAGCAAATAGAGATGATGAAGGTGTAGTATGTAATAGGTAAGAGTAATAATATAGAGGACAGCTAGGATATAGAGGATATGCTGTACCCACACTATATACAACTGTAATATAAGGTATGTAACATATACAACAGTATAACTGTAACATAAAATATATGGCTGTAATATAAAGGATATAGCATACAGTATAGTCAATATGGCTGTAATAACATAAAATATACAACTGTAATATATAAAGGATGTAATACAGTATATAGACAATGTAACTGTGATAAAATATATACTTATATATAGTTGTAATATTAAGGGTGTAATAGAGTATATAGATAATATAACGGTATACAGCTGTAAATTCAGATATAGGATGTAGCTATAATATAACTAGTATATTAAAGGATACAGCTGTAATAGAGGGCATGGTACAGAGGATATAACTACAGTATACACAGGTAGTATAGCAGAAGTAGCTGTAATATGGCAGATATAGGCGCTGGGTGGATATAGGATCTGGTAGGTAACGTGCTGATATTATTGTGCATGGATGTTGCCCTGCACAATGTATAGTGTAATATACAGGACACTGGTGTAGTATACAGGATGTAGTAGGAGACAGTAGGGGTGGGCTATGGATATGAGGAGTACTCGGAGGATCTGCTAATAGTTCTCATCCGACAGAGTGAGAGGAGGTGGAGAAGAAGTGGGCAGGCTGGCACCAGGTGCCCCCAGCACGGATCTACCATGGGTAAGGGGGGACAGAATGAAGACAGCTGCAGTTCTGGCTGTGTCAAGTCGGAGGCCCGGTACACCTGGGAGGAGGTGCAGAAACACAACACCAAGAGCGACAAGTGGCTGGTGATAGAGCGCAAGGTGTACAACATCAGTGACTGGGTGAGGAGGCACCCGGGGGGCCATCGGGTCATCAGCCACTACGCTGGAGAGGACGCCTCGGTGAGTGCCCTGCACTGTGCCACACACTGACCATCACCCCATGTACTGGAGTGCCAGCCCACATACCTGCTGTTATCATGTATCATCTATCTAATGGTAGAGGACTGAGGCAGCACTCCCGAAATAGGTGGAAGGTGCTGAACCTGCTGTATTCACCCCAACGCCCAGTGCAATTAGGGCCGAAATGTTACATTTGGGGTGAATCAAGCAGCTCCACCACCCTTCACCTATTTCTTCTATTATATTCATTGTCTGCCAACCCCCGGCCTGGAGAGGATCGCACTAGTAGTTTCAATATTTGACTTGTGCTGCCGTGTTTTGTTATATGACTATGTGCTGCCGTGTTTTGTTATCTATTTATCTCATCTATCTATCTACCTATCTATCTATCTAATCTATCTATATATCTATCTATTATCTATCTATCTCATATCTATCTATTATCTATCTATCTCTATCTATTATCTATCTATCTATCTATCTCTCTCATCTATCTATCATCTATCTATCATTATCTATCCCATCGCCATTTATGCACTTATCAATAATTCTATCCTTATCATACTTGACACACGCTCTTTAAGTTTGGCCGTTTCTATTCACCATTATTACCTATATAGAAACGCATCAATCCTATACAGCCCTCCTAACTATCTATTCATATCTGATTCGATGGTATGCTACTCTAGCTATTCTCTGTCTTTTGATCTCAATGGAAGTGACGCTTTTACTTCTCATGACTCACTCTAAGCACCTGTGATCTATACGAGATGGATGGTTTATCTGTTCGATGTCTGATCCTAGTCATCACCTTCTCCATTCTCATCTCTTTAGTCCTCTATCCTTATCTCCATTTGTAGCTAGCTAATCTATCTATCTATCTATGTAGATCATGTACTCAATCTATCTGCAATGACTATTGCTATCAATCAATGTCAGCACGTAGTTAAGTATTGACTCTATTTAAGCTCCCCGACTAGTCTAGTTATTTCGGTCTCACTATATCTATCTATCTATCAGCCATGTTAGGCCATGTATCTAGAGTGTCATTCTAATCGCCCTTATCTTTATGCAATGCTACGCATGATCGGGTGACGTAGTTCCACTCCCATTGAGTCGTCGGTAATCTAATCTCATCCTCCTCTCCGCCCCACCCTGATTCATCTAATGATTACACATATCATTGCCCATTTGACACTTTGTTTACATGAGGATATAGGTAATGGGTCACAGGTAGTGATATTTGAAATTACTTGCAAATATGAATATACGCCCTTCTCTTACTATACACTCGACTTGATGCCTCGCAACATTGTTTTATAGGCAAAGTTAATAATTTCCCATCACTCAGAAGGAGCGTCGCTATGGTCGCAGAGGTCGTATCGTGCCTTGTAGACCTGGCGAGGATTTTAGGATTGGGTGGGGTTTATTTCTAGTCGATCTGGCGTTTTACACATTCAAGTGGCTCAGATGAGTACCTATTAATGAATCATAATTCGGCGCGAGCATAGCACACCGCCTCACACCATGCTACCAATGATATCAAGCAGCATCCAGCCGCCCCGCACCAATTCACCGTCCTCTGCCTCTATGTGTCTGTGATGTTCTCGTGCTGGACTGCTCGGGCCACTAGGTGTACAACAATAGACTCACGCTCCTTTCTGTTGTTCGCTCGATTGATCAGTCTATACCTGGGAGTAATTGAAGCTGGACTGCCTATTGTAGAATACTCTAGACTTTCACTGCCAGTGAATCCACGGACCTTACACATATGATGAATGGTATGGAGCCTGTATTTCCAGCACCGGATCCTACACACATGAGAACCAAAATATCCATCATGCGTGATCAGGTTTTGGAAAAGGGTAACGAGAGTGTCGTTTCATGATGCGCTCCGCACTAACCTGACTCAGATAATCTTGACTTGGCGACGGCCGTTGCCATGAGATATGAAGCACCAACTAAACACAACGTTCCTCATTGTAATTAGGGATGGAAAAGGAGGAGCACAAGTTTACATCAACCCAGGGTAGAAGGAATGTATAAGAGGAGAAACAGCGCCACTCTTGTCTAGGTTGCCTTGTTATTGCATCTCTCTTCCATTCGATTTCAATGAGACTAAAGCTGCAACACAGTACTAAACCAACCGAAGGAATACTTACAGAATCTCTTACATAGCAATTTTCCAAAATCCAGTTCAAGCCCATGGGAGCTTTTCCCAACAGGTAACCCGTCTTTGAGCAATAAACATGGACATGACTGTAAGTTTCGGACTCATTAATTTCCTATGGGGCCACAAAACGTGGACAGGGATGGGGATTCATTCGTGTACCTGACTGCATCCTGTGTGGCTGGTCTGGCAAATAGAGAACTGTCCTAACTCATACTTCCTGTCCTGTTTGCGACAATAATAGGCATTGCTTAGTAGAAAACAACGCAGAATTCATCGCGGCCGGTGACCATGAGGGAAGATTTATAAACGACATTTTGATCAGTATAAAAGTTCCAGACGAGTTGCTGCTAGATAACGCCCAGGCCACATAAAATAAGCAATACTGGTCATCAAGTGTCACACATTTGCCAGCGAGCTTAATTTTGGCGCATTATGTTTGCAGGAAACGCACGCTTGCCTCTTAATTGCGAAATTGCGATATCCGGTGTTGATTATACCTGAATATCGGTCTGACAGCCATGTTCGTGCATCGAATAAGACCAGTCTATGTTCAGGGCTTTTTATCCTTTACAGCCCACACCAACCGATCGTTTGTTTTCATGATTTGGTCACAATCTTCCCGCCTTATTCTAAGCAAGATGTAATTTGACCTATAGAAAATATCTTAGGTCACTAAGGACCATACTAGGGTATTGTCAGCAAATTTAGTTCTCAAATTATATACAAATCAGTCAATAAGAAAAGGAAAAGGCTGTACCTTTGTGGTGTCATTTGGCCCCATTGTAAACGTCGATTGCCATCGCCAATATCAATACAGCACATCCGTTTTATACATTTTAAGAGCATGTCCTAGTTTCCTAGTAATGAGGAGTTAAGAAAAATGCGGGATTACCCCGCAACACGGATCCAGGATTCTTTGCAATATCTCCAGTTTTTACCATGCTTGTGAAGTCGGAGCACGGGTAAATAAACCTTTGCATGTGCCGTTTCCGAGAAAACCCTGGCTGTTGCTGGTGGTTTTTTCGATCTTGAAGCGTTTGCCTTGTACGAGCAGGGCATTTAAACTAACAATAGAACTAAGATCCCTTCCTTTTCTGGATCAGTTTTAGATGAAATACAAGTATCCTTGTATGAGCAAATTCCAAGCTATATTACTTGTATGAGTGGTCGGCCTTGTATACTACTTGACCTGCCCCAACCAAGATACTTCCTGCTTATTATCATGGTCCGGATTTACGTACATATGGGGACAATTGCGCGCCTACGAATGTCATGCATGCTGTATTATGCCAGAGAGCCGTATTGGACGCTAGGGACAAACCCGTAAGTGGGAATCATAATTAACCAAAAACTACAAACATCCAGGAGTCAACATTGGTATCATTTTTAAAGAATCTACTATAGAATATTATAAGTGATTTAAGCGTGCTTAGATTTGTGTTCAATGTGGGTCATATAGTAAGAGACCAAGGGGGTAATTTAACATAACTGGTGTAAGATAGACTTGGTTTTAGTGCCCAGTTGGCCCATAGCACCTATTAGATTCCTTTATTTCATTTTCCAAAGAAGGTTGGTTCAAGAATGAAAGTGGACATCTGATTGGGTTGCTATGGCAACTAAGCCAGTTCTACTTAAAAACTACCTTGATAAATGACCTTCTAAGTCCTCTGATTATCATACCTTTAGTCCAAGACATTCTGGCATCAAAAAGTCGCAAAAATAGGGCTTGTTGGCGACTTTCTTTGCACTTCTTCAGCACAATTTGCATCTTTTTGCATTTTTACAACCAACTGCACTCAAGTGCTTTGTAATGTGGGTAAGAAAATTGGGTGTGGATAGCTATGTTAATGATTTCACTCCAGATTTACCTATCTAATGAGACTTTCTTTTTTTAGTATATTGCCTGAAGCGTATCCTCGAGGAGAGGAGTGTAGTGGAGTGTGAAGCATATACAAGCTGACTGTAGCGTCGGTTTACTTTCCTGACAGAAGGGTCTCTAGCGCCTTATGCCAATCGGACTATTAATGTTCCTTCATGAGACTACACATATGAGAATTGTAGTTGAATAGATCATGCATATGTAGATTTACACACACTAAGCTCTTCTTGCCTCCTAATTGTGCATGAAGCACAAGACCATGCCGGTGTTGGAGAAAGTGAAAAGCTAGAATTTCTCGAGATATGTAGAATACATCGTTACTCATTCTCAGATAATTGCCTGCTCCAGTCTTTGCCAGTGTAAATTCGGCCTTTAATCAGTGGCTGTCAGACTATAATTCTATGTATTAAAATAATTCACATTGCGTTGATGCTTATCATTTGGGTACAAATGATGTTATGCCTTGGTTGCTGTTCGCCTTGACTGCGTTATCCTTCACATTTATGCATTCGCACATGGCATTGAAACAACGAAAGGGACATCGGACAGTCCTCATGATAATCTGTAATATAAGTGTTGGCTATAGACTTTAACAACCAGATGAGATATGGGTTAAAAATCGTAATTTTCAGTGGGACGTGAACTTGGAATCGCGCGTGACGATTGACTCGTTGGAGATTTATTTGATACTCATTTGCATACTGACGGCATTCAAGAGAGCACCCGGGGCGATAACGAAGACTTCTCTCAAGATATACGCGAATGGGAAAGCTACTGGCACACAGTTGTTTTATTGTGAAACAAACAAACAGCTGACGGCGTAAAATATAAAGGAAAGGTCGCAGAGAAGCTCCCTAAATAGCCAATTAGTTTCTCAGTATAAGACCATAGATAGGTCAGTATAAATATTTGTACTGAAGTTTTTATTGGCATGAACAAAAAAATATAAAGACAAAATTGTGTGATTGCTTCACTCAATTTATGAGGAAGGGCTCACTCACTCGATAGCAATAGATAACGGGCAAAAATCCTAAGATAACAATGAACATATTAATATCTCATCTGCTCTTTTTCCAAATGTAGTTTTATGACCCAGAAAATGATTGAGTTTATACCACAATATGATATAAGTTCCCCATCAATATAGTCTTTCATTAGTTATAATGGCTCGTTTTTGTCTGGGGAGCAATCATGTAGGTAGAATATAAAATTGCGCATTTGCCAAGGGGTCCTCACACAATCCTAAACTTACATGACTGAATTTACTGATATAGAATCGCTGATTTTACCTAAAGATCTTATTTCACTACATCCGGATGTCCTGGGTATGCAAGTGCTTATGATATTATGACACGGTTGGTGTTAGGTAAAACATAAGGAATGAGCGTGATTTGAAGAATAGCTGTGTTTACCGAAATCCAATGCTCTCAGAGGCTGGGGTCCGTACAGCCCTTACTCCGCTCGAGGGATGGTGACTCGCATTATGAAGGTACACGAGCGTGGACGTTATACGACACTGACCCTTGTCGCGTGTAGACATCGCGTGTACGTTCATTGGGCAGTGCGGGGATGCGCGTATCTACGAGAGTAGGGAACAGTTGGGGTGAAGGTGTGGACTAAATGAGCAGGCAGCACTTGCAGAATGAGACTATCACTGTGCGCTGATGTGTTAATGTAGTTCCACACCATTGGCGGCTTTCTGCCAGGCTACTGAAGTAACGATCAGCCTGGCTGTAATCCGTGTACATGCCTCACATCGCGAGGACGCGATCAGGTGTGGAAATGTATGTTTTCCTATAATTAAAGAACGCTGGTGTGTAAGAAGAAGTGAACAACAACAGCTCGTTATACAGGATCACAAACCTGACAAGTAGAGGAGGATGAGGCAGCTCTTTACCTCAGTTTTGAATCAGCAACAGTAAAACTATGTGCCTGACAGCATGATGATGATATAAGGGAGAACAGAGCTTGAATGCTGATACCTCGAATGAAGGACGGCGGCCATTTTATTTCTCCTAATGCTCGTTCCTGCAAGACAAAATGAGCCATTATAACTAATGAAAAGGTTTTTGGGATATATTTATAATAAAGTAATATTTAAGTATTTTTCATTTTCTTAATTCCGAGAACCCCTTTAAAGTGGTCACCATTGAGGGCCAGTGATTGCTACAGAGATATACCACAACATCCAGATGCAAGCAAAACAATACTTATGACTGTGACCCATAATTTGACAGTGGCCCAGGGAAAAGGGATGGAGCAGACGCACGGATCAAGTGGGGCTCAGGAAGGTAGGGTATTTTTTTTGTTATTGTTAACAGATCCCCACACAGCAACCCTTTAACTATTTACATTCCATTACCTTTCAAATCATCTAGGAAAGAATATAAGCTTTAAGGCTGTCACACTTCAGTGATTGGTCAGCTATTTCCATCAGTGATTTTGAGCCCAAACCAGGTGCAGATCAACAACACAGAACAGGGGCAAATCTTTCCCTTATAGCTTATGTCTGTGACACTCACTTTTGGTTTGATCACATCACGATGGAAATCTCTGATCAAATCACTGAAGTGTGAACTAGGCCTAATGCGTATATCTGCTTCACTTAAACATTAACCATCTTTACTTTTTTTCCTTAACCATAGTACATGAGATGAAACCAAATCTTATTACAGGAACATGCTCTTTCTCCACTTATTAACTCATCTTCTGCTCTGATCACTCTCAGTGGTTGCAGCTCCTGGAAAACCAGGTTACAGCTGCAGCCCATAGAAGTCTAGGGAGAGTGGAGAGAAGAAAGGAGCTGCTGGAGAGTGAAAGAGGCAGAGAGACACACATAGGGTTTTGCTGCCTTACTCCAGCAATAGATTGACATCAACGCTGCTCATTACTCTGTGTAAATACGTTTTCTCTGCGACATTGAAGCTTTCGCATAGTCTTTTTAGGGCCATGATGTAAATTAAGACGTAGAAAGTGTTAGTAGAACAGAAGGAATACTAGTCGTATATACATCCATCATCTCTGGTGGAGAGTGAATAGGACCTCAAGTCTCCTTCACGCACTCTCCTCGTCCCTCCTTGAGGGGTGCTCTATAGAGAGAGCGTTTGCGTCGGGATGATATCTAAAATAGATTTAGAAATGGTGCGTGGCATTGAAGTAAATAGGAAAAAGCGAACATCGAAATCCAATATTGCAGATTCCTTCACTCGCCTGGGGGGATAACCAGCCACAACTGATCAGCTATGACTCGCGAAGTGGCTCCACTACATAAGGGGTAATCGGTGTGTATATTCTTGTCGCAATGCAAGCAAATAAATTTATTTTACTATGTATGCTGTTAGGTCAATGGTAAACGGTCGCTTGCTAGGTGGAGCTATGAAAATTTTTAACTCGGCCCACGCGGGTCAACTCTCACCATAGAGAGAAGAGTAGTCAAGAGTGTGTCTGGTTTATATGGAGGAAGGTTGATCCATATAGGAACAGACAGGGTCACTTCATTTAGGATAGGATAGTAGACCAGCCAGAAGAGGGAGCATACATGCAATATAGAAGCATGGCCACGTCGCTATTTAGGATGGGTAATCAAGTGCTTATTGTCTATAAGTACATACTTTTTTCAAGAGAAAGCTTTGTTTGGTTGTTGAAGTACGGACTTAAATGTCTTAGGATATTGTGCGTTAATGGGGAACTCCAACATTGCCTGTGGAAAATGCCGCTTTTGAGGTTGGGTATGGAGATGGATGGCATGGAGAAGGATGGCTGTTTGCTAGCGCGCAGGAGAGCGATAGGGAGATGAGCATATTAATAATGTGCAGGAACAGAATTGTGGACATGCCTGAAATTAGAAGTTCGACCTCACCGACTGGATAAGACAGGATTGATCAAAAATAAGAAGTAAATATTGGTTAATTGCATTGATTCCATCTACTGTAACGAGACGCAGAGAGGTGCCTCGCTCACAAGAGAAGAAGGAGCTATGTAGATTGCAAATAAAGGCAGCACAGAACAGACCTGGGGATATTGCGACCTCATGAGAGTAGTAACTGAGAAGCTGGCAAATTATGAGTGAAAGTATGTCACTTAATAGAGTGGCCTCACGTTTTGAATGAAGAATTGGTACCACCGACCCGTATGTATATGATAGACCACGTCGAAAACAAAAAGCGGAGTTCCCCGACTGAACAATAACAGATGGAACAATTGCGCTCGTTCATTGCAAAGTGTGAACTGTGAAACTGATTTATGGGTGCGTTCGTATTTTGGCTGAGAACCTCAGGACAGCTGGCGCTTTATACGAGACAATATATCGTAATCACGCTATCGTCAGATATGTAGGCTCGACAGGAGCTAATTTACAATAAGGAGGTGGCCTTAATGCACTTGTTTTGACACATGGTTGAGGAGAAACTCGGAAAATCGACAGCTAGAAGAACCAAAGAAATTGTCATCGACAACGAGAACGAGCGTGAAACCTGTCGTTTTTAATGTGGTGCCTAGTCCTAGCAACTTTCTTTCAAAATTGCGATACCATCCTACAAACAATCAAAATAAAAACAATGAAGATCAAGGACAACTCAGAACACGGAAATAACCTTGATATCAGGTCGGAAGAGTGACATGTTGTTTACAACTGCTGCAAATGGTACGATGGCTCTGCAGAAATCCACCAAGATAATCGGCTGAGAACGGTAGAATTCTCAGTACGAATGAGAGTATTGGCTCAGAGACATGGGAGGTGGTATAGTACAATCAGAGGTCGCCGGTTGCCGATTACCTTGATGAACTTCACTATAGAAGCTCAAAATTGGGGTTGGGGAATTTTGAAGAAGAAATTATTTCCATAAAATAACGTAAAGGCCTTAATAAGGTATGGCCTACTGTCCCGGAGCAAACCAAAAGATGCCTCCCGGTTTGCGTGTTTAAGTATATATTGATTACTTCACCCTAACTCTGTTGGTGCCTGTGAGCCCAACTACAAGGTAATAAATACAAAGTTGGGGTATGGCCCGATGCCCTGGAGGAATGACAGAATAAGCCGTTATGAAACCAAGTGGGACGTCGTGCATTAGGCGATCATATGCCTCCCACAGGGCAAATGTCACAATAGACATTTTTGCCATATATGGTAATGTCACCCTTAGATGCAGCCACCCTGTTGGCCGCAGGGTTAAAGCGGATGTGCAGTGAGTTAGTGTGCATCACATAAAAATCGTCGGGCAAGCCGCCAAATGTTAAGGCACGTATGCCTGAAATGAAAAGGGTTGGTGTAATCCTAGCCAGGTGCTTGACCCCTGGAATAAGGTAGAAACAAGAGATAGAGCGGCTCCTCTGCACTCCGCCAGATTTGTCTGCGCTGTCTCCGTAAACTGTTGGGATTCCTGGCCATGTTATGCTGCAGAGTGTGGGTATTGTTTGTAAGTCTGTTGCAATGGAGCAGCAGCCAAAATTCCACTTGTTACCTCCAGTAGAAGGTGAAGCGATGCTGCGTGAGAACACGACAACCGATGCGAGTTTGGCAGAAAAAAACAATGGACTGAATGCATGCATTGACTGCTGACACGTCCAGAATGTCAATTGGTAACACCTACAAAGCTACCCCATGAGATATTGTGTAACAGGAAAGATGCAATTCTACCTGCTGAACCCAGGAAATGATAGCACCGCCTGAACATGAGGAAGTGGGATTGATAAACAATGTCTATGTATGTATGTTTATAAGAACCGTCAGGGGAGCTGGGAGCTTAAGTGGTAGCATGCCAATCACTCCGCTATCCTTTCAGACAACGGGGCAAATGCTAGGCAGTAGTAGTAAGCTGAGATCTGAGGGAGCTAAGCGGGGTCGAAACCTGACCTGTAACTCACCACGCACTAATAATCGGTAGTATCGGACAAGTCGCCAAGAAGAGGAAGGACCTGAGACTGTGTCTGAGATCGCTGCCAGAGGTAGAATCAGCCGGGAGTTCGCTCAGGGAGAATCGCGGACCTAGTAGAGGTCGTCAGCTTAACCATCTCGTGCATAGCTATTCGACCAAAGAAATGAAATGGGAGTGCGGAAGCTTGCCTCCAAAATTTAAGTATGCCATTCGAACATCCCCTTTAAGTATCGACGTGTTCATACAGTTTTTATCCAATTCCTTTATCCCTTGGCCGTCTATATCTCAGTTTCTATTAATGGAGCCAGGACGGATAGAATAATAAGACGAGCCTAGTGCCACTCAGCTATTTAGTCGGGGGCTGCGCCATTTAGTAATTGTCGACTATCTCGAAAAAAGTAGCCAGGTTCCACGCTGGTTTCGCGAGCGAGGTACCGTGCATGTGTTAAGGAGCAGGACATCAAACTAATGCGACTTCACTTTCAGGGCTCCGGATCTCCGATAATAGGTGGCGGGTTCCCCAAGAGGGTTTTTTGTTATGTTGTGCATTTGCGGTAATATTCTATGAATGATTTGTCTACATAAGCTCATGTATCCAGGTATGAGTAGCTACAATAGTTGGGTATGCTTTTTACTCTGACACATAGGCACTATAAGAGAGCGCCAAAGTGATAGGATCAACCAGGATAAGAAACTGTGTCCATGATTGAGTACTTTGCGCGTATCCAGGTGAAGTGCATATGGTAATCTTGCATTTATGTGAAGTGATTAGTCAAAGGGCAGATACTTTCGCGACTTTCTTTCTTGCCATAAACTTAAAGAAGGATGGCTGCAGGCTATTGTGCGTCAGACTATAAATGCGGCTTATCAGGAAAGTAGATGCATAGTTACGTCAAATGGCTGCAAAATGGTCTATGCAATAGTCAGCTTAAAGGGGTTGTCCACGAAAGGGATAGCTCTTTCTTTTATTATAACAATTATTTCAAACCAGCACTGGGATTGAAAATATGTTTTAATTGCCACTGTAGTGTGTCACACTATATAGAAGTAATAACTGCTCTGCTCTAGGAACTATGGCTGACATGCAATTGCTATTCATGACTAAAACATATCGTCATAAGCCTGTCCACCATAAATTGTGTCTTGTCTAGTCTACTTACTGTTTTTCTCCTTAGTCGGTTCTGGTCGACCTTGAAGAGGTGGTCACAACCATGGCTCCTGTTCCATCGTTCCAATTGCCCCCCCAGAAGTGCTCAATGTCTAAGTCTGTATTGACGAGGCACAATGTATCTAATAAGCTAAAGAATAGTAGTAAAAACTAGGGCGGGAGAGAGCTGCTGCACAAGGTCACTAGAAAATGACTTTGTTTGATAGACCAGGCCAGGCAGTCGGGTGAGAGAGCTGCAGCATAAAAGGACACATCGGCGGTTCTAAAGTGGTACTACCAAGCATCGTACCTGACGCTGTGATAGGCTTAGGTAGTAAGCAGGCAATCCAAAATAGGATAGGCTTGCGGAGAGAAAGCCGTTCATTTAAGCAAAGCATCACAAGGTGGACCAAGCCATGCGGGTTGGTTGGGCCTTTGCCAGCCCACAAGAATCTTCGTATACCTGAGGTTGCCAGCTTGAAATACATCTATATACATTGACCGCATATTTGTGTAGACTGCGTGGAATAAGCATTTCGATCTGAGATTCCAAGTAGAGAATTACAGGGCTTGTGTCCTTTGTTCAAACTGCACGCAGAAAATCACGCAAGGAAGAGGGTAAATAGAAAGTACTTTTTGTCATTTAGAGCATGATCAACGAAGTTTCTCATTCTAAACTGTTTTATTAGACACATTAAATCATTGGAAAAACCTTTTAAAGGGCGCGCATGTTTTACACGTTACACTAGGTCACGAAGTGAATTCCATGTTCAGTGAGTACTACATCCCTGAAGTGTTAGCATCGCTGAAAGAACTCCTGGTATACAGTCGATAGGCAGGGTGATGGACATGACAGTGAAGGGCACAGTACATAGTCGATGGACTGAAATGTTTGTTCTCGATTCTTGCCGGGTTGTCGACAAGAATGCACGACTGGAAGGGCTCTGGTAGCGTGTAACAAATAGCTATCCACTAGATAGCATCGATTCCTTTTGGTGCTATTCTGTCCATAAATCACAGTACATGTGAAGAACTTGGCCACGAAGATAGAGAACCTCCTTAGTAAACGTCACATGTAAATAGCTAAATTTTAAAGTCGAATGCGGTTTTGGCCTATAGAATGTTTACTGAACCACAAAGATGTATTTTTGCCATTGTAAATGGGACCTTTAGTCATAGTACAAAGTACATTTCTTCCAACCACTTAGTATATTTATATCGTTATATGTCATGAAGTTGCCTACCTAAAGGTCTTGAAGTATTTAAAGTCGATCACACAGAACAAGAATTCCATAGTTTAACCTCCACTGGCGCTGAGGGGGTGTATCATACCCCCAGATACAAAACATGGGGGGGCTATGCACAAAGTAGCGCCAAAAAACATGTGGACCATGTTGACATCTGGATCCTTGCTGAAGATGTTAGGTTTGGCATGATGTTGAAAATGGCGATGGTTCCACCAATTGGCTGATGCTCCCTGCAGGCAAAAAAAACCCAAATGAGCTGAGAAGCAAGACCAAGACTCTGTCCATAGTCCTCACCCCTAAAACACCCTGTATGAAAGTCATCACGTCCAAAGCTCTTTGGCATTTATGTTATGTTCTGTTCTGCTTCAAACCTGAGGGATTTTTCTGAACTATGTACTAATGCTATGGACCAGACATTCAGATATTAGTATAAAAGTATACTGACAACTTAAAATCTTGATTAACTTTTAATTTCTGTAGGCGTCAGAGAGAAATCTTAAGGAGGTCCTTTACTTTGGATGGTTCCTACTTGTTACAAGGGTCCCTTGACAGAAAAACGGATCACAACAAGTCCCTGTGCTGGGAATCAACTGTTATTTGTGAGGAAATCTGGCAGTAAGGGTCCATTCACCACGACTGTGTGAATGCGCCCGCATCTATTCCGCAATTTACGGAATAGACGCGGCCGCATTCACTTCAATGGGCAGCGTGAGAACTTGCCGAGCCGCGGCTCCACTAGAAATTATAGAACATGTCCTATTCTTGTCCGCAACAGGGCGCACCGCCGTGTGTTCCGCAAATTGCGGATCTGCAATACTACGGCCATCTGAACGACCCCTTAGTGTTCAATTTCCCTGCAGCACCACCAAAGGAGAGAAATTAATCATTACACAGTGTCCACTGAAATCAATGGGTCCCACTCATATTTCCTAATCGGGTATATAAAGTGGCAACCTCTTTAACATGTACATCCATTTTAATAGTTTACGGTATATATATCATCTTATAAAGTGAATTCAAAAGATTTGAGAATAAATAAGCTTCCACAGGCTAAGTGAATAAATATTTTTACTAAATGTGATAATAAAAAAATCTAAAACTATGATCACCATGTGGTAGCACATGGCCGACACCCCATGGTGATACAAGTGATAGTGGTTTCAAATCAATGCATCATACCAGGATGGACTAGCAATTAACTGTCTGTGTTCACTTTATATCTTTTCTGGTCCTCTACCCAAGGATGTCCAGTGTGCAGCACGCATGTCTCTGATGAAAGCACTCTGGAATGTGGCCTTCTCAGCACAATGGGGAGGGGTTTGGGTATGTTGTCTAACTATCCCTAACTCACTACATAACAAGGAATATCATTCCACAGAATATAGAAGATAATATAAAAGGGGACAGAACTAATCAGTACTTAATTATGTATGTACTTTAGCATTTAAAAAGACTACAATTGAAATGGAGGTCCCCATAGTTTCCCTACCAAATATCATCCCCAGTATGACATCACCTTCAAATGGCCAATGACAAACTTGTGGCCAATATGGTTCCACTTTGACTTCTTGAAGACAGATAGGTGTCCAAAATCATGCTGCAGCCATCCAGCCTGGGCCTGTAGAGGAATCATAAAAGGTCTAGATCACTATGCTCCCTTACAACCCACCACAGAGAAGCTTGATTTATGTTCCTTTTATTATATATGAGAAGAGCGATATGATGAACTCACCTGAGAAACTGTCAGCAGTAGAATGGTGATTATGGTTGTTATCCACCCTGTACCAAGGTTAGTAGAGGGTAGCCCAGGCAAGAAACTCCAAGACCAGGATGTGTGCTAGGTGAAGGCCGAAAAATACCCAACTGGCATTAAACAGGTTCATGTCTTCTGCGGTCTTACGTAGGGTTTCAAAGTCTTTCACCTCCTGGGCCTGTACCAAGTTGAAAGATGACAGAGCACTGAATGAATCATACAGCCACCATCTTCCTCTCCAATTCACCTATGTTACTAGGAAATATTTATTCAAGCCAAAGTCAATTAACTATTACTACATTGTGTTTTGGGGATGTGGAAAGAACCTAAACTACCCAAAGGAAATGATTGAAAAATTAATCCATTGGTAAAACAAGAATAAATTGACCACCATGGTGCAATGATTTAAAGTGTAAACTGTTTGTGTCAGGTTCTTGTTTATATAGTGAAGGGACAGGGATGTTCAGGAGCGGATTGGGCATAGACCATACAAGGAAATTTCCTGGTGGGCCGATGCCCAGGGGACCACCCAAACTCTCCTGATGGCCACAGGTCAGGTACATAATGATCTGATGCTCAACAGCTACAGGTGTCCTCCTGAACTCAACTGTATTACCATCTTCTGGACGGTGATACAGTTGGAATACTGTGGAGAGTGCGGCAGTATATTGTGCTGCACTGTGGTATTTGATACAGCTGGGGCGGTACTGTGGTATTGCTGGCCCTGCCTACTTGTGTTGCCCCGTCTTCTATCAATTTAGTCCCGCCTACAACATGGGGCTTCTTTTAGGTTTTTTTTCCAAGGCCACTTTAAAGATCCCAGTCCGCCCCTGGGGATGTAAAGGGGTTGGCCGATCTCAGACAATAGGGGCATATTGCTAGGAGATGCCTCAATTGTCCCTGATAGGTGCGGGTCCCTACAGGATAACGGAGTGGGGAAAGTTGAGGAGGGTGCACTGCGCATGTGCAGCCGCCCTTCATTCATTTCTATGGGGTCGCCGAAAATAGCCAGGGGCTGGCTCGGCTATTTCTGTCAGCCCCATAGAAATGAATGAGAGCGGTGGCCGCGCATGCATGATGAACTCCCATTCACTTGTAACAGAGCAGTGGGGAGCTGCGCCTGGTGGTGGCCGGACCCGGGAAACCCGGGGTCCTCCAGCCACAACTCTCCCTGCTCCGTTCTTGTTGTAGGTGTGGGTCCCAGAGCTGAGACCCGCACCTATCAGACAATGGGGACATATCCTAGCGATATGCCCCCATTGTTTGTGATGGGAATACCCCCTTAAACATTTTTTGTGAAATACTTCACTAGAGAACAGGGTGGAAAGTGTGTTCTTAGCAAAGCTCTAAATTAGCGTTACTAAGGAGAGTCTATCTTCAGTCTTCAGCGTTTTACAGAATGCTGAAAGACATCTACATGTAGCATACCGTACAGAGCCTTCCAGTCTGCATCTTGTCACTAACCCAGTCCCTGACTATGTACATGTGCCCTCACTGTCACTTGCCCATCACCCTGCCTATCTGACTTGTAATACACAGGAGTCTTCAGCGCTCAGTAGAACTAAAGACTGAAGACAGACTCTCCTTAGTAATGCTCAGTTAGAGCTTTGCTAAGAAGAATCTTTACTCCCTGTTTTCGAGTACAAGGAAATATCTTTCACTAATCAAGTAAGGGTCATCAAAAGAGTAACAAGTTCTTCTGGGTGGCAAAGCCCACAACCCCATGGCTTGGTCCACTCTGATCCTTGCTATGAGCCCCTTCCATGGATGCTACTACCTAAGGTACATTTGAAACCACTAAGGACATCGCGACCTACTGTTGGCCTGGTCAAGAATATGACCTGCAGCTGAATACTTTTTATTAGTACATGGCGCTCAATATTACACTGGTGCCCACCGACAAGAACGAGCTAGACAATTATGGTAGGTTTGCAGCAGAGCATTGCATTTCAGCCATAGTCAGAGAATAAAGCACGGTATTAATAATAGAGAAGGCCCCCGGTGACGTTTAATACGCCCAAGAACAATATCGGTGCATCAATAATGGAGACTCAAGATTACGTTACCCAATTACACAACCAGCTTTTCCATTTATCCTTCGTTGCCCTCTATGTGCCATTCAGGCTCCCATTTGTTTATTTCTGGATACATCTATAAACTCATTATAGGAATATTCACCGCAAATGCACAACATACAAAAAACCTCTGGGACCCGCACCTATATCGAGATCGGAGCCCTGAAAGTGAAGGAGGGTGCACTGCAACATGCGCAACCCGCCTCCCATTCATTCCTATGGGGCCCCGAAAATAGCTGAGCACTGGCTCGGCTATTTCCGTCGGCTCCATAGAAATGAATGGGAGGGGTGGCCGCACATGCGCGGTGCACTCCCATTCATTTCTTTGGGAGCAGCGGGGAGCTGCGCCTAGTGGTGGCCGGACCCCGGGAAACCCGGGGTCCTCCAGACACAGCGCTTCCTGCTCCGATCTCGATATAGGTGCGGGTTACAGCGGTGGGACCCACACCTATCCTATATCCTAGCAATATGCCCCCGTTGTCTGAGATGGGAATACCACTTTAAGTTCCCAGGCTGCCCCTGACGGTTTTTAATTTAAATTTATAAACCCACTTCCTCATGTCTGTACTACATTTTTGGTTAGAATGACTTTCCTGTACAAATAATTGCACTGGGTAGCTTTGTGTGTGCACTGAGTTCATGATTAACATTTTCCCATCCTTTGTGTGTTTACAGCTCTTATGTAGATTTATGCATCTCCATGGAAACAGACTACAAACAAACCCTCTGCAGTCATAAGGTCCCTTTACACGGGACAATCTGGCAGGCGATTATCTCTTGTTCCTTTCCGGCAAGCACCTGCTTATACGTGCTTACATGTGGCGATCTCCTCAACAGTGTGGGAGGCAGTGAATCGCTAATGCCATTGCATAGACGGCACGATCTGCTGCAGGCAAACCCACGATTTAGGTGCCTGCACAAATGGGTATATTACTTGACAAACGAGCATTTTGCTCGTTCATCAGGTAATCAGCAGCACCTTTTACACCGCCAGATAATCACTAATGGACGTTCTCAGCGATTATCTGGTGGATTCTGGGGCCTGTGTACATGCACACGAACATATTTTCTTTCTGTGTCCTTTCCATTTTTTTTTTTTGCGGACCATATGCGGAACCATTCATTTCAATGGCTACATGTGCATTCTGTTTCCGTGTGTCCGTATTTCCGTTCCGCAAACAAGTAGAAACACTTCCTTCCTATTATTGTCCGCATTACAGACAAGGAATAGGAAATGTTCTGTTAGGGGCCAGCTGTCCTGTTCTGCAAAATACGGAACGCACGCGGATGTCATCGGTATTTTTTGCGGATCCGTTTTTTGCGGACCGCAAAATACATACGGTCGTGTGCATGAGCCCTAAAGGGGCCTTTATCTTGCAGTCATACTCCCTTCGAATAGTCCCCAGCTTTTTGTTGCCTTGAGGTCTTAGACTGCTTTTTGGGGGCTCTCTCTCTCTCTTCAGTAGATGGAATCAATGCAATAAAGTATTTATTTTTAAAATCGTGACATCATGAATCATTTGCTGAATCTGTTACTCACATTCTTCCCTCGGTCCTGGCTAGGCTCATTCTCTGCCAATTCACCAACATAAAGCGGCTTCAGAAATTTTCGCACAAATGTAATATCCGGATGAAAAGCCAAAAAAGCTTCCTAAAAAAAAATGAAATAAATAACCATCAATGGGGCCTTCTAACAATATTGAAGTGCCCTCTGTCACCATGATCAACCCTATTAAACCAGACATACTGCCTGGTAGGGTTGACCCTGGTCAATAAAATCAGCGAATGTACCATTGCAGGATAATTATTTGTTATGCAAATGAGGTGGTCAGAGCATAGCTGATCAGTGGGGGTTCCAGGATAGGTCATCAATATTAAACATCCGGACAAACCCTTTAACACCCCCGGGGACAGAGACTGAAGTGCATCATTCCCGTTTACAGAATATCTTTGTACTATCTAAGTATTACTGGGAACTGAAGTCAGCAGACGTCTCACGTTGTTCAGTGTGTCCTTTTTTCATTCTGTCACATATTGTTCTTGTGTTAATTGTTATAAGCGCTGTGTTGTTTTCACTCTCTACACACAGCGGTCTTATTGAAAACCTTCCCCTCGCTCCTCCATGGCATCCCTTACAGCCACTGATCTCTAGTTGCCTGCGCCGGTGTGAACTACAGTAACCTCAACCCTGCAGTTTCTCTGCAGCCGCTGTCCTCAATGAGCCACAGTCAGAGCCACGCCCCCCAGACAGGCCACGCCCACAAGGCTTGTAACGCCAGCTGTCTATATCAGAGTCGAGGGCTTACAAGCCCCCCTCTGAGGCATTGTTCCTACACATGATACAAGCAGATCCGCATGTTACTACCAACCGTTGTCATATATTCAAGCACATACCAGGAACCGGATATAAAAAGATCTAGTAAATGCATGCTACAGGATTCAGTCAAGTTGGTTGTGCCTAATGGAGTGACTACATATGTGGAACCAATCATTTTTCTGGGGTCATTAAACTACATTTGGAAAAAGCAATGGAGATGTTTGTATCTATTTGTATCAATTGTGTTTACCAAATAGAGAAAACAACACATTTTGTTTATTTTTTTTTCATGTAAATACTTGAGAAATTTGCTATAGGCTATGAACAATATATATAGAGAGCTTCTGCACCTTATTTCCGAACGTGTTGGCAAAAAACGGAGGAGCTCCATTCCACATTTTACTTAAAGGGGTTGTCCGGGCTATTGAGTAACAATATCAGATCAATAGGGGTCCAAGTCACCCCACTGAAATTAGATTTTAACCCATGGTACATTTGGATGCTGCACATTAATGAATGTGGTGCCTTCTGCCATGGTGGAGAGTGACTGGCACACCAGTAAATCTTTCCCAAAGAAACATCAATATATATATTTTATATACAGTATGATGTTTTATATATTTTTATATAAATTCACTTCTCCAAACACCGCATGTTGGTCGAGCACAAAGCAGGGGAATTTCATATATATTTCATATGTGGAGCTCAATGAATGATTTACAGTAACCAGGCCAGTACCCACAGTCATTACTAATTACACAGCAACGCTCCGACCTCAGCTAAAAATAAAAGAGAAATGAGGTAACATTTCACGGGCCACTCCATACGTATGATTACAGCGCTGACGTGGGCGCAAGTCATGAATCATACCTATAGGATTCTAGTATTCGTGGTGCAACAAATATGTAATTCACGAAGGATGTAGATGAATTTAACTGCTGCCAGGGATTCAGTGAAACCACAGACACCGGGTTTTTTGGAACTCATGCAAAAGACCGTGTCCGCAAAGCACGGATTTGCAAAATACGGATACCGTTGCTGTGTAATCCGCATTTTTCTAACTCCTATTACTAGAAACTAGGACATGTTCTAAAAATGTATAAAACGGATATATGGATGCAAACAGTACATGGATGACATCCGTTTTTTTAAAAATAGAAATGAATAGGTCCGCGTGCAATCCGCTAGAAAAGCAGATTGGACACAGATGCAAAATACGGTTGTGTGCATGAGCCCTAACTAGACATTCAGGGGCTGTGGATGTTAAAATGGAAGGCAGATTGACAGTCTCTCAGCTATCCCAATAAGGCCTCATGCACATGACCATAACTATTTTGCGGTCTGCAAATCACGGATTTGCAAAATACGGATACCGGCCGCGTGAATTCTGGCGTTTTTTTTTTCTACTAGAACTGCCTATTATTGTCTGCAAAACGGACAGGAGTAGGACAAGTTCTCTATTTTGCAGACCAGCCCACACAGATGCAGTCAGTACACGAATGAAAATCCATGCCCTGTCCACGTTTTGTGGCCCCATAGGAATTAATGAGTCCGAAACTACAGTCATGTCCATGTTTATTGCTCAAAGACGGGTTACCTGTTGGAAAAGCTCCATGGTGCTTGGACTGGATTTTGGAAATTGCTATGTAAGAGATTCTGTAATATCCTTCGGTTGGGTTTAGTACTGGATGTTGCAGCTTAGTCTCATTGAATCGAATGGGACAGAGATGCAATAACAGAGGCAACCTATGGACAAGAGTGGCGCTGTTCTCTCCTCTTATCACATTCCTTCTACTCCTTGGGTGCATGTAAACTTTTTGTGCTCCTCCCTCCCCATCAACTGGGTGCAATATTGCAAGGGCCTACAAATCCAGTAGGCGTATCTGCCAATTACGCTTTCTTGCTTAAATTGCGCAATGATGATTGGCTGCTGTGAGTTCACAATGTGAGGCGATGGATTTCCACCGGTAAATACATCACAAGATCACAAT